>WMED01006647.1:0-17730 GCA_019650415.1 Pipa parva
TGAAGCAGTAGACTTTGTAAAAATGAACATTTGTGTCATTCTCTAAACTTTTGGCCATGATTGTACAATATTCTATCTATTTCTATGCCACCTTGTCCCTAGGTCATATTGTCACTTAATCGCAGTCACCATTGTCACTTTTGAATGAATAGTCCCCTTATGCAACACTGGAGCCCTGTCATCAACCCCCCAATTTGCCAGTCTGAAGTGCTTTCATTGGGAACAGTTCACCTATTCGTATTTGCACCTTTGTAACACTCCTCTGCTTAGACTATAATCTTAGTGCCTTTGCAGCGCATGCAAAAGGATGTGAAAAGCTCCATAAGTTTTCGACTCTCATAGTCACTTAAATTGGTCGCATATTTGCAACTTCATAGACTTTGCTCAATAAGCAGACACGGAGAAGTGGAGAATAGATGTGAATTCACAGCGACTATTCGGACTTTAGTCAATGAGGCTCTAAATATTAAAGAATAATATTAAGAAGAATAAATTCAATCTGGCTATCACTAGGTTATCTAGCGAGCGGTACAGAATGCTCAGGACCGTCTCGCTAATAATGTTTCAACTGCTTTTTTATTTGTCAAGAGGATGTGAAATTAGGGATCTCGACCTGAGCATTCTCATTCTAGAACCTCTGCAGAAAATGACCGAATGAACCTCCTCATGTTACTGCTGCAATTTTATCTACATAAACAGTTTCTCATTTTCTTATTTGGTCTATCTACATGAGTAAGGGATACTGCTTACAGAGACAAAAGGAATAAAGTGCAGTCAATGTACAAGTAGGAGAGATGTTTACAAGAAGAAACAGAGGGAGAGAAGACTAAGCTTGGTAATACAGTTAAATAGAAAAGGATGGAATAAAAGAGAAAGCTGGAGACAGAGAAATCACAGTCCTCATGAGTCTTACCAGTATGGGTAGCCCCGTCAAAGCATCATACAGCAGCACAATGCCACCAACAAGCCCAGTGACTTGCGCTGCTGTTCTTGGTGATTCAGACCCATCCAGTGATGAACGTCTCTTTCCTTGGGCATCCTGTACCACAATTGCTGGAACTTCTAGCTTTGCATCCATTCCCCCTTCCCCTCCCCCACCTCTTTGCCCTCCAGCAGGACAGCAACAGGCATGGTACAGTGTCACTCCCAAGCATCCTAGGCCTGTCCCCACTCCTCCTAGAAGCAAAAGTTGGAAGCAGAGTCCAAATCCCAAACCAATACGACTAGCCAGGAAATGGCATCCACGAGTGTAAAAACGACGGGCATTGTCATGCCATCCAATAGATGGTAATGTAGAAAGCACAAAGGAAGCTGCCCAAATTCCCAGTGCCCCCTGTAATGCCTGTCTCCGAGCACCCCCCAACCTGTAACTAACTGGCCATCGTACCATCCACATCCTATGGTAGGATAGGCAGGCCACTGTGAGGCAAGTGGATAGTGCCAGAGTGTAATAGGTAGAAACAAACACTTTGCACAGTCCCTCATTCCATTCATACCCAGAATGTTTATGCCTTAGCTGCACTACAGAAAAAAGGGACAAGGGCACGGCAGCCATTAAAAGGTGTGTTCCAGCCAATAGACAAAGGAGCAGCTCTAGTGGGCGAGGGCGCTGTCCGCTTCCCCCACGACTGGCTAAACTCAAAATGCTCCATCCATTAGCAAGAAGAGAGAGGGCTCCACATGCCAACCAAGATAGAGAGTTATTCTGATACAACTCATCTGCCTCATCCTGATCAGTGGCTCGGGGCATCTTCTGGGCCCAAGTGGGCACAACAGTTTTTCCTTTGCCTGACCAAGATGCTCTGTCTTTACTAAATCTTTCGGTCTTATATTTAATTCCTCCTTGAATAGCCTTTTCTCTATCCTTTCTTTTACCTTCTTTTCTTTTTTTTAGCCTTAAAGTTTCGCTTTCTGCCCCACTTGTTCTTGCCACTTTACTCTTACTTACTCTTTGTCTATTAGTTCCTTTACTATTCACCTGTTATTTCCTTTAGCCTTCCTGTTGTGTTCACCTAATACCTTGTTTGCTGTTTACTATTCCATTACTTTTACCATTTGTCTGTTACTTTCTCTGCTTTTCACCTGTTACTTCCTCTAGCTTTTTACCTTTCACTTTGTTTACTATCACTTAACACTCCCTTTACTATTCTTTTACTATTTACCTCTTTGTTTGTTTCCTGTTTTCCTATTACTTCTGAAACTTCCTCTGTTACTTCCTTTACTGTTTTGCTTATTACTTTCTTTATTGTTCTTCTATCACTTCCTTTACTGTTTACCTATCATTCTTTCACTGGTCTCTTATCACTTCCTTTACTGTTTGCCTATTACTTCATTTACTCGTCTCTTCTTCCTTCCTTTCCTGTTTGCCTATTACTCCCTTTACTGTTCAACAATTACTTCCTTTAGTGTTTGCGTATACCCTCATTTACTAGCCCTCTATTACTTCCTTTACTGTTTGCTTATAACTTTGTTTTATGAGTCCCTATTACTTTATTTACTTGTCCCTTATTCCCTCCTTTAACCAGTCCTGTATTACTTTCTTTACTGCTTGATTATTACTTCCTTTGCTGGTCCCCTATTACTTCCTTTACTGTTTACTCATTGCTTCCTGTAAAAAAAAAATTCTTTCCTACCTGGATTCCTCTATTTTTTTTTTTACCCCATTCTCTCCATGATTTAATAGAATAAATCTCTGTGTCTCTGTCTATGACAGAGCTTACTTAATTGTTTCTAGTGTATTGTTTGTTTCATTCAGTCTTTTAATATTGGTTTGCACCTGCGCAGTCTCCTCTGCAAATTCCTTTTCTGTGCAGTCTTTTGTTTATTTGAAATATGTTTTGGTTCCCAGCCTTACACTCAATGTAGGCAATCTGTTTTTCACTGCTAGAGGCTTATTTCCCCCTTCAGCCTCCTCCAAGTTGGCAGTCTCCTGTCTCTTGTTTCCAATCTCTCTTGCTGCGTAAACGCAGTCTCTTTCTTTCTGCGAACAGTCTTTTTGTCCTCTGGACACTTCCAAGTGTCTCTGAAACTGAGAAAAGTCTGATGATTATGACAGGCTCTCTCATGGAGAGATCTCATACCAATTCTGCTGATCGATATGGGTTCCCAGTGCTGTGTATCTTCTGTTAAAAAGACAGAGGTAAATATCAGTGCATTATCTAAGTTCAGTTCCTCTGATGTTCTATAAAGAATTATTATTTTATAATATATATAAAACCATACTAAAGAGAAATAACCAAGGGAAGCAAAATGAGGTCTAGGTGCCCATAACTCAAGTTCCATAGATTTAGAATTAAAAAGTACAGGAAAATAAGTCAGGCTCACAGGTTTTGTTCTAAAGCCACTATTTATACTTATTTGTCATTTTGCTGAACAGTGCTGTGACCTTTCCTATGATCTCAGGCAGATCCTAATAAATGGAAAGCTATAATATGCATTTTACAGCGCACAAATGCCCACATTCACCTTCAAAGAGTAATGCCCTAATTGATTAAAGGGTGAATTCACCTGTCACATTAACCACTCTACAAAGTTGTATTGGCAAAATAGTGGCAAGTTCACTTCTCCTTATTGACTAAGCTGCAAATACAATTGTTGAACAAGTGGACAGTGGCAATCACTGTCAGATGCATAGTGTGGCGTAGTTAGTTTGATAAAAGTAGGATGAGAAGTCATTTGGAGTGAGGGGAATTCGACAAATGAAGGGCAGTGACATCACCATATTCCACTAACTGTATTCTGTGAATATTCTGTTTCTATATCACCTTGTCCTTAGGTCATATTGTCATTTAACCACATTTGCCATTGTCACTTTTCAATGAATAATCGCCTTATGCAACACTGGAGCCCTGCCAGCAACCCCCCAATCCATCAGTCTGAAGTGGCAAAATCAAACAGGTGAATTCGGAGAAGTTCCCCTAGTCGCATTTGCACCCTTGACACACTCCGTAACTTAGTCAATAGCCATAGCCGAGGTACCTACAAGTGTACACAGAGATTAATGCAAAGAGCTCTGTAATTTCGCGACTACCCTAGCCACCCAAATTGGTCGCGAATTTGCTACAGCACAGAGTTTAGTCAATAAGCTAACCTGGGACAGTGGCAAATAGATGTGAATTCACAGCTCTATGTGACTATTCAGACTTAAGTCAATAAAGCCCTAAGTCAGTTTAAACATAGAAGTGTGCAAGGATGTAATGGAATCTGTT
This sequence comes from Pipa parva, assembly GCA_019650415.1. Classification (NCBI taxonomy): domain Eukaryota; kingdom Metazoa; phylum Chordata; class Amphibia; order Anura; family Pipidae; genus Pipa; species Pipa parva. The sequence goes on from WMED01006647.1 coordinate 4,209, forward strand.
GCTAGCTGCATTAGGTAAATTTTATACATCGTCCCCTTTAAAGTAATGTTTGCATGCATGATGGTGATCTAGTAAATCAAACAGATTAGCATTTACCTGTATTCTTTGTTATAAAAATTAATTGATATTTTCTTTTAGTCTTAATTATCATTTTAGTTACATAGCTGTGTACTCTGCAGTAACAATATATTAAATACAGAGTGAATAACTCACATATCACATAATTGGTATGGTCCACTTCCCCCTTAAAGAGGCACTATTAAAATTAATATGTATTAAGAATCATCCATGTTTTTAACTGAATTGGTTTAACTACTGCAAGCATTTTAGAAGACAAACTAAACAAGGCATTGCTGTAACGTTTCCATTTAACATCATCAACTGTGCTGATTAGAATGTTTAATGCAGCTACAGTTGATTGAAAGGGCGGAATGCAAAGTTCAATCAGATGTTAGCAAACAATCCCTGAAGAGATACCAGTGTGGACTAACTGGCGTCAAACAGTTTCCTTTCTAAACCAGATTACTATTTTTCAAAGGTACAAATAAGCTAATTTTTAGTTTTCAAACTTTGCAATGGCATGGTATAGAGAAACAATAGACAAATACATAAAACCATCCACAGTGTCTTGACGTCTAAAACTTTTCTTCCAAAAAGATTTACAGCCTAATTCACCATTGTGCAAAGTGAGCTGTGAAGCCTTCGGCTCACTTCGCACATGGTATTATGCGCCCGCTGATGTCCTGCATGCGGACATCAGCAAGCGCATTAAAGGGATTCCAGTCCCGGCGAGGAGACTCAAGTGCTCTCGCCGAGACTGAAATTCCTTTAATGCGCTCGCTGATGTCCGCGTGCAGGACATCAGCGGGCACATAACACCATGTGCGAAGTGAGCCGAAGGCTTCGCAGCTCACTTCGCACAATGGTGAATTAGGCTGTTAGAGATCTACAATAGAGTGGTCAATTACAGCAGGAAAGATGTCTAAATGTAATGAAACACTGGACTGCGTGACCTCCATTTTAAATCACTTTACTGGACTAAAGGAATGTTTTCAGAAAAGTCATTGGGGTATTTTCTTTTAAAACAATAATTGCTTTTACAAGTAAAAGGACTTTTGAAATATACTTACTATTTTATTTATATCACCACCCCCCTCCCCCTCCCATATACACTGCTTTGTATAGCCTGTGGCCATTTCTAGTTAATTTGCAAATGGTATAATCCAATTGGAATCCCATATGAATTTTCCTGCTCAGGTTCCCTGGCTTTTTCATGCTTTTTGCTTTGCGTAGAAAGACAAGAACATCTTATCCTTTCTTCTGTTTGATTAATAAGAAAGCAATTTCATTGTTATGATTAAAAACTGGATTAAGAACTTACAGAGTGATTACAATAACAGTCAAAACAAATAAAGCAAAGGAAGAGCTTTTAAAAGAACAGGAGCTTTTGAGACAACAGGACTAAGAGACTTTATTTAATCATCAGATTCTTCTATATTTGAATGTTTATGACTAGGATAATGCATAAGCAGCAAGACTGAAGGTTTGCTTTAGTGCGCTGCTTTCCTTAGACTATGGGGGGAATACACCAAAGTGCAAAGTGAGGTGCGGATCCTTCGCCTCACTTCGCACTGACTGATATGTGCTCGCTGATGTCCTGCACGCGGACATCAGCGAACGCTTTAAAGGGATTCCAGTCTCGGCGAGGCGACTCTTTTGCTCTCGCCGAGACTGGAATCCCTTTAAAGCGCTCACTGATGTCCGCGTGCAGTACATCAGCGAGCGCATAACAGTCTGTGCGAAGTGAGGTGAGGACTCCGCACCTCACTTCGCACTATCCTGAATTACCCCCTAACTGGGTATGCTGCCCACTGAGTGGATAGGAGTTTGGTTGTCATAGCTAGAGGGAGTGGTAATCGGTGTCAGAAGAGGAAGGCTAATCCTGAGCTTAGGAACCCACACAGAGGTTCAAAGTCGGGTGAAGATGTAATAATATCAGTCTCAGAATAAGCAGCCCAAGGGGACACTGCTGACAAATTGGACAGCAACAATTCTAGTACGCCTAGACATTTGGTATTTGTAGGGGATTCTATAATGAGAAGGTTAGTATATTTTGTCACCAGGAATGCTGCAACAAGTTGCTGTCTACTTGGTGCCATGGTATGTAAATGAATTATTGGGAGGGCTGGGGATTACCTAACTGTCCTCATCCATGTCGAGACCAATGACAACATAAATGGCAGGTGGAGGATACTAAAATATATTTAAAGAACTAGGGATCCTGCTAAATGGAAAGACCTCCAAAGTAGAATTCTCAGGGATACTTCCTATGCCATGCTCTACACAAGATAGACAAAGGTGCAAATTTTACACCAAAGATGTATTACACCTGAATGGAAAGGGGTCTGTTGTGCTAGGAGACATGATTCTGGGTGTGGGGGGATAAGTATGGATACTAGACTGGAGGGGGAAGGGCAAGTATTACAAACATACACAGAGATACAGTATGTAATTTGGAATATGCATTATTAAACAAACACAAACCACTAACTCTCAATTTAATTTTTTTTCTTAACATATGCCAGAAGTATGTCAGGCAAGATGGGTGAGCTTGATGCTTTAGTAATTGAGGAACAGTATGATTTAACTGGTATACCTGAAGCATGGCTTGATTCCTTACATGGTTGGTCAGTTCATATAAATAACTATACACTCTTTCAGGTGGGACACAACAAATCGAAAAGGTGGGAGAGCTTGCCTGATTGTTAGAAGTGAGATAAAAGAATCCATTAAAAATCAAAGAGGAGCATATAACAAATGTCGATATAAAGGGAAGAACTCAGTGACTGTGATCTTAACATGATGGCTTTTTATTTCAACTACAAAAAGAGAATACATGCTAGTAAAACCAAAGGGGGGGGGGGGCACTTATATATCATTTTCGTTTTATAAAAATGATGAAATACAAAAAAGAAATCAGACATAATGAAAGGGAGATCGCTAAAGAATATAAGACAAATTCCATAAATTGGAAAGAGACAAGATCTGGTCATGTAGTTCCCTCTGGTTTGGTCACTGAAGTTGGGGAAAGAGGTCAACTTAAGTGGTGGATATCCAGTTAGATAATGGCATGAATACAACTACATGATGGCCTGGGTTTGGATTTAGATAAAATAAAAGTCAACAAGTGACCAGCACCAGATGAAATACACTTGAGGATCATAAAAGAGTGTGGTCCAGTGTTATAAGTCATACACCCCAGGGTTCTGTTTATTATTTATAAATTATATATTAATATACTGTATATAAATATATATCATATGTATAAATGTCTGTTTTTTCAGATGACACAAAGTGATACAGTGAAATAAAGTCCATGGAGGAGGTCGGTAAGTTACAAGCTGATCTTGACATATTACATGACTGAGCAACTGCATTGGAAATGGGACTAACTGTAGACAAATATGCATTTGGGGGCTTTTTATCAAAGTGCAATTTGTCCCATAGACACATGAATTTGCAACAATTCTCCACTTCTCCAATTCATTGTATTCTGCAATGCTTCATCTTTTTTTGTGAATTGTCAGTCACAGTTCATGACAGAGTCATGTGTCACAGTTCATGACACAAGGTCAGCTGTATATTTACACTCCACTTTGCTTCTTTTACCACTAATTTGACTGTTTATCATATGTCAGAGGGACAGTTGTGAAAAGGCGTACTGTAGGGAGTACACGGATTGGATTCTGGCAAAAGTGAGAATTGAGGTGATTAAGGCAGGGTTTCTCTGGCATTTCTCTCAGAAGACCTACATAAATATGGCGGCTAAGTGCCAACATGAACTAGGAATTGTCTCCCATTGAAATGAATTAAAAAAATATTCTTGGGTGACAATACAGGAGGCCAAAAAGTGAGAAATGGTAACATTGTACTTTCTTATATTAATATATTTATATTAGCAGTTTTTAGAAATGTGTATAGGAAGAGATAGGTATAGTGGCATGGTTTCCTTTAAACAGATCCGTGTAAAGAGTATATCACATTACTATAATACACCTATTCATAGTGAATTAGCTATAAAATGCCGCTGCTAATATTTGGTCCACCATGCTCACAAAGTACTATGCAATTATTCACTCTTTTGGCAAACAATATGCTGTTTAGTAAATATGGAGTATTTGCTTCACTATAAATTGTCATTTAGTAGGTGTGGCAGAGCCCACCAATCATGTGAGTGGGCAGGAAAGAGAGGGGAATTTAAATCCACCCAAATACATGTGGAGGTGGTCCCTTTTTCTTGTTCTGAAGCATGGATGAATGGGTAAAGGACTGTGGCCCATGCACTCTCTATTTTGAGAAGAGAATTCCCTGCTGCTCTAGAGAGTTCTATTTGGTTTGGATCCACTAAACACAGGGGGCTGTGGCCATGTGTTCAGGAGGATCCTTGGGCACCACCTACAAAAGTGGGTTTGGGGAACTGAATTTTGGGGGAAACTTTTATGGACTAAACTATTGGACTGGCAAATACTGTGTTTGGGAGTTATGGTAAATTATATATATAGTGACTCTGGAGGGGGAGTTGTATTAATATGTTAATATATGATTGCATTATTGTGTTAATGAGCATTAATAACTGTTGATTTTATAGTGTTTGTTAAACGTATATTTTCCTTCACTGTTACTCAGCCCAGTTAATCTATTTTATATTTAACTTACATTTATGTGGCTCACTTTAATTTATATTTCACTTACTTGAGACAGCTTATTTTATAATGGTTTTACTCACTTTCACATAAAGTAACTGTGGTGTTTCTTTCACTGTCACGCTATTTAGTTAATCTCTTTTTGTGTTATTCACTTGCACATAATTGATTCATTTGGGTTATCACTTCCTAGTTAATGGTAATGTTTTATAACCTCCCCTATACTGGTTAAAGTGTCTCTGCCAAACAATCCAGATAAAAAAAGTTATTTATTTTAATTGGATGTTTTATTGTTTGTGATTTCAAGTTTTTTTTACGCTTTTCAAGTTTTTTTTTACGTTGGGGGTTCCCTGGATCCATGCAGCCACTCATTGCACTTTGCTGCTTAGAGGTGCAGGAATGAAGTGACTGGTGTTATAATAAACCTTTATTTCTACGATCAATACAGTCTCTTGATGTGACCTCTAGCCATCACGTAACGTCACAAAACTGGCATTTGGGATTAGCTGGTAGCAAGTTAATCCAATGCCATTGCTACTAGAAATTATTTTCTTTACAGCAAATTAGGCCCAAGCCTTATTTTGTTTTTTTTTGTCTAGCTCTGGATGAACAAGAATAAACTAAGGGTTATTTGTTTAATATAGAGTGAACTTGATGGACCTTTGTCTTTTCACAACCTTACTAAATATGTAATATTTTTGTAATTATGTAAGAGAGACATTGCTCTTACTAGAATTTTTGTTATGTAATATTTCTGTATAGTTTTTTACAATAAAATACATCCTAATATTTGGTATCCCAAATTTTTTACCCCCTTCCTTTTTTGTTTTTTCCCAATGAACTTAAAGTGATCATTCTTCATGTATTTATATTTTCAAACAAGTTAGACAAAATAAAGGCTGACTATGTCTGATGAAGATCATTAGAAGTTCCGTTAGAACAGGGATCGGCAACCTTTGGCTCTTTTGATGGCCATATCTGGATCTTTCATTGTAACAAGTGGTGCAAGCACCGTTCATTACAGTCTGCCAGCAAGCGCTGTGGAGAGAAAGCTCTCTCAGCGCTTCTGGGTTGCTAGCCAATCTGGAGCCGCTGACATCACCGGCTTCTGGATTGCTAGCCAATCAGGAGCTACTGACATCACCGCAAGTCCGGATTGATAGCCAATTCGGAGCTGCTGATGTCACCTACGTGATGTCAGCGGCTCCGGATTCGAAAGGGCTGAGGGAGCCGCATGTATATGGCTCCCTCACCCCAAAAGGTTGCCGACCCCTGAATTAGAACTTCAATAGTCATAATTTCAAGGATAGAAATTGGAAGAACAAGCAGAAGCATTTATCATGCACAGATGCATTTATTACACACTACATGTGACAGTGTTACTTGAATAATAGATGAAGAATGTTGTTGTAGTAAACAAAGGCCTAGGACAGGGGTCGGCAAACTTCTTTGAGGAGGGAGCTACTTTGCTCCCTCCTCCAGCCGCGACAACTATTTTGTGAGTCGCTGGAGGAGGGAGGAGCTCACTCTCCCAACCACATGACCTGCCAACGGCCAATCAGAAGAGCCATCAGCGGTCATGGGCGGGGCTTCGGAGGTGCGCTCCGAGCCACAGCAAGGTGGCTAAAGAGCCTCAAGTGGCTCTTGAGCCGCACTTTGCAGATCACTGGCCTAGAAGCAGGAAAATAACTATGAAACATTAAAAAAACTTCATAAATCCCCAATAAAACCACATTTTTAATATGAAGTGAAGGGTAACATCCTGTATAAACATCATGTAACTACAATGAAAATATAAAAAATACATTTGTTTATTTATGCTAATTACCACCTTTTATTAAATACGATTTATTAAATTTTTTAAAAAGTTAAAATTCTTACCTGTAAAGAAGTTCTATACAGCATTTCCGTGTTGCATACCCCAGCTTAAGACACTGCCGGCTACTCTACAGCGTATAAATCAGGTAATCCCCTCTCAGGAGTGCATTCCCCTCCAGCCATGCTCCTAGTAAAGCCCCGCCTCAGCACTTCCTAAAACTCACATGGAGAGTGTGCGCATGATCAATGCTTTCTCCCTGGAGGACGTGCATGCTCTCCCATGTGACTTCTAGGAAATGTCAATGCTGGGCTTCACTAGGAACACGGCTTGAAATGAATGCGTTCCTGAGAGGGACCACCTGATTCGAATGCTGTAAAGTCGCCAGCAGTGTCTGAAGATGGAGTTTGCAACACGGAAGTGTTGTATAGCACTTCCTTACAGGTAAGAATTTAAATTAAAAAAAATTGATAATAAATTGTATTTAATAAAAGTTGATAATTAGCATAAATAAATGTATTTTTTATTTTCATCTGGACTGTTCCTTTAAAGCCAGATCCTGCTAGATATCCGAAAATTCCTGTTGGATGGTCTACTGGGCAGTAACGATCTTGTACATCTGGATGGGCTACTGAGCAATATCACTCATGGGCATTTGGATGGACTTCTTGATGATATGAATAGGCTACTGAGTAATATCACTCATAAGCCTCTGGATGAGCTTCTAGCAATAACACTTATGGGTATCTCAGTGGGCTACTAAGCAATATCACTCATGAGCATCTGGATAGTGTACTAAGCATTTTACAAAAACTAGTAGGAACTAAGTTGGATACTGGGTATTATGTGCCACATGGATCGGTTACTACACAATGTACAATATAACTGGCTGCAACTGGGAATACTACTGAGTCACTTTTTCCAAAGGCTTCTACCTTTCATCTATTAACTCTTTTGCGTAGAAAGGTTTTTCTTTACAGTTGGCGTGATAAGATTCAGTAAATCTCCCTTGTTAATTCCTGTATCATTACATACGATTACATACGATAACTCTGGTGTGTGCAGCAATAACATTTGTAGTCAGTAGACTTGTTGGGATTAGCTTCTCTTGCCAGCCTTCTGTGCCCCAGTCTGACACTAGCTCCCTAACTGTGTAGGTTGAGAGCATATGAGTTGTGTTGCGCAGACAATTTTCCAAAGCAGTAATCTCTACAACAGATCTCCATGAAATACTACAGTGATTATGCAGAGATTAATAGTACACCTCCCACCGTGCTCAGTTCATTATACGCCATGTCAAATCTGCCACAACAAACTGCTTGTCTATGTATGATTACATTGATTTCAGCTGAAACCAATTTGTCACAGACATCCCATCATTTGTGGAAAAACACATTTGCATTGGGTGGTGATATAAGAGAACATTTCCATACCTTATATATATATATAATACCTAAAGTACAAGTCTGTCATCTGTTAATCTTCCCAATTATATCAGTATCACAGCTCATTCCTTAGTTAATATCTACAAGGCATGTTTCCTGTCATCTTATCACCCTCCCAACATAAAACTCTTCACCTCTCTAAGGTTACAGAGATCACAATGGCTACTGGATATTTAAAGAATTAGAACCTCCAGCAGAGAAAAATACAGAGAAACAAGAATGTGAAGAGGTCAACACACAATGAAAGTAGAATAACGTGGGTGTCTAGTAATAGCGAAGCAAAGGAAAACTCCCACATACATTAAAATATGAGTCTGTTTACCAAATAGCAAAAGCAGTAAGTACTGTTTGCACCGACTTTAACATTTCATATTGACAAAGTAGGCGGAGGTATAGGAAACCTTCTTATTGTGTTAAGTACTGGAGTGTAAATGGCAATAATGGCAATGAAGCATTAAATTACGGTTATTGCATATGCACTATTTTATACAGCTTGGTTATTTCAAAATGAAGACATTGAGACAATCTGGACAGGTGTTGGTTTATGCAATAGATATCAGCATCATTCCATTACTAATGAGACTTGTATACTATTTACTGTTCTACCTAAAAATTAGTATTGACTGGGTGCTTAGGTATTTAAAGGGAAATTAAAACGACGTTACCGAGGTCCCTAAGTGTTATTGTATAGCGCCAACTGTGTCAAATCACATGCAATTTTTCTTCTGCATTCATGATGGTTCTTGCAGTATTAATGACCATTTTGTTTATTGGGTTTAAATATATAAGCCAGATCCTTATGGGATGGAGGATCTAATCCCACTAGCTACCAACTCTTCACTCAGAGGAGGGTTTTAAGAAAAATGTTCACCTAAAAATAATTTTTAGTACTGTATGTTGTGGATAGTAGTATGTCAAGTTACAAAACAGAATACCAAGCTGAACTGAGAGAAAATGGAAAGTCAGACCAGTTGCTGCTGAAATATAGAAGTCATAGAAATGGCAGGATAATATTAGAATGAAATGGTTGCGTAGCAGAGTAAGTAGAAGCTGTTGTGATGGCTGTTACTGGACACCTCATATTTAATATGCAGTTCAATTCATAAAAAGGATGTTCTAGATCTGGAAAGGGTTCAAAGTAGAGCAACACAAATGATTCAGAATAGAGAGAGGACCTATTCAGCTTTGAAAAAAGGCAATAAAGGGTTTACATGATCACCTCATAGAAACATATAACTGGTCCTTTCAAGAAATACTGTGATAAGCTCTTCCCTTTTCAGGACAACACAAAAGACACGCAGTCACCCTGTAAGGCTTAAAGGAAAAAAAAAAGGATTTAATCCCTAGGAGTGAAATTGTGAATAGTCTTCTACAAAAGATGGTTTCAGCAAAATCTCTGGAGTGTTTCAAAAGAGGTTCTGGTCATTATTTAAAATAACATAACATTAGAGGTTATTTAAATCAACAGCAATATTTAATAGCACATTGATCTAGTCTAATTACTACAAGAACGGGTTTTTTTTTATAAATGTTAAAGAAAATTTAGCACAGGTTTTGAATGATTTTTTTATTCCTTTTCTTTGGACAAACAAGGGTATTATTTAATATGTTGAATCTGATGGAACTTACTAATTAAGTAATTAACGTAAGGGTAACACATTCGTCTTCCTACATGAAAATAAACTGTAAAACTTGGTATCCCAAATTTTTAGATCCTTTTTTATTCTTTTGCAATGACCTTGAAGTGATCATTCCTCGTGTATTTGTATTCTCAAATGAGTTCGACATAATTAAGATTGACTACGCCAATGGCTGATGAAGATCATTAGAAGTTCCGTTAGAAGTTCAATAGAAATAATTGCAAGGTTAGGAATTGGAGGAACAAGAAAAAGCATTTATCACACACAGATGCATTTATTACACACTACATGTGACAGTGTTACTTGAATAATTGATGAAGAATGTTGTTGGATTAAACAAAGGCCTAGGGGTAGGAGAAAAATATGAAACATACAAAAGCATCTGCATTCATTTCTAATAGAACCACATATTTAATATGAAGTGAAGGCTAAAGCTCTGAATAAACATCATGTAACTACCATGATTTCACAGTGGTGCAAGAAAATAATATAGGGAAAATAAGATTTTATAAGAAAAAATGTTCAAATAGGGTATACTTGCCATGAAAAAGAAGGCATGTAAGGAAGATGTAATCACTCTAAACAACTGCAAGGTCAATGGATATTACTTACTGGAATATTTTTACCAACAGGCCAATGTAGAGTACACATCACCCTGTGAGATTTAGACCTGGGCAACTCTAGCAATTTATAACACTGTGCTTTAACCCCTGGTAAAAATCAGGTCCTGTGAGACACTGGCAAATTGTCAAATTCCTGCTGGATGTTATTCTGGGCAGTGACATGCATGGATGGGCTACTGGATAATTAAACTTATTATGGTGTGTTATAAAGCAATAAAATTAATTGACATCTAGGTGGGCTACTCACCCATTTGGAAGTTCTACTAAGCAATAAAGCTCAGGGGCATCTGTGGAAACTACTGCATAATAACACTCATAGGCATCTTGGTGGACTACAGAGCACTGAAAGTCATGGGCATCTGGGAGGACTACTGAGTAATGAAAGTCATGGGCAACTGGTTGAAATACTAAGCAATGAAAGTCATGGGCATCTTGGTGGACTACTGAGAAATGAAAGTCATGAGCATCTGGGTGGACTACTGAAAAATGAAAGTCATGAGCATCTGGGTGGACTACTGAGAAATGAAAGTCATGGGTATCTGTGTGGGCTACTGAGCAATTAAAGTCATGAGCATCTGAATTGTACTACTAAACATTATCACTCATCTACATTGTCTACTAAGCAATGTACAATAAATTAATAGGAACTAGGTGGGATACTGGTTACAACTCAGAGATGGGTTGGTTACTATGCAATATATAGTATAAGTGCAACTGAGAATGCTAGAGATTTTCCTAAGGCATTTTACCTTATGTTTGTTAACTCTTTCAAATGGAAAGCTTTTTTGTACAGTCAGCATGATAAGACAATAAATATCCCTGGGTAATTTCTGTATCATTACATACAATAATTGTGGTGTGCACAATAACATTTTTGAGTAGTCTGTAGAATTTTTGGGATTAGCTTCTCTTGCCGGCTTCATATGCTCCAGCCTGACACTGGCTCCCTAACTGTGTAGGTTTAGAACATATGAGTTGTGTTGTGCAGATAATATTCTAAAGCAGTAATCGCCATAACAGATCTCCATGAAATACTACAGTGTTTATGTAGTGATTAATAGCTGGTACCCCCCCCCCCCCCCCCCCCCCCCTCCCCACCCCACTGTGCTCAGTTCATTATACATTATATATTTCAAATCTGCCACAACTAACTGCTTGTCCATATGATCATTTGCATTAAGTGATGATATAAGAGAACATTTCCATGGTTCCATACCTTTTATATAATAGCTGAAGTACAAGTCTGTCATCTGCCCAATTATATTAGTATCACAGCTTATGCCTTAGTAAATATCCATACTGGGATGTTTTATGTGATCATGTATTGCTTTGAGTACAGTCACTTTTGGACTGAGTTCTGGGGCCCACTAGGGAACAAAAGTTCAGGGGTCCACCAGGAAACAAGAGATCAGGAACCCACCAGGAAACAAGAGATCGGGAGTCCAACCAAGAAACAAGAGACCAGGGGCACACCAGGAAACAACAGATCAAGGGCCCTCCAGGAAACAAGAGATCAGAGGTCCAACCAGGAAACAAGAGATCAGGGACCCACCCGGAAACAACAGATCAGGAACCTACCAGGAAACAACGGATCAGTAACCCACCAGGAAACAAGAGATCATGGGTCTAATAAGGAAATAAGAGATCAGGGTCCCACAAGGAAACAAGAGATCAGGAATCCAACTAGGAAACAAGCGATCAAGGTCCACCAGAAAACAAGGAAACAAGCCATCAAGGCCTACCAGGAAGCAACTGATGAGGGGCCAACCAGGTAAAAAAGAAATCAGGGGCCCACCAGGAAACAAAAAAATCAGGAGCCCATAAACAAGAGATCATTGGCCAGAAAGAAAAAGATTTAGTTGGTGCTGGTTAGAGTGGGAGGGGTATAGTAGATGATGGTTAGAGTGGGATAGGTATAGTATGGTGGTTGTTAGACTGAGAGGGGTATTGTGGGATCATTTTTAGAGAGTGGGTTGGGTACAGTAGGGCAGAGGTCCCCAACCTTTTTTGCACCAGGGACCGGCTTTAAGCAAGACCAGTTTTCCATGGCCCGGTGGGGCAGGGGTGGAGGTTTGGTCATATGGGGGCGGGGTTATGGAGGGGTGGAGCTCTCCAACTTGCAGCTTGTCCCTACTCCTGTCTGAGCACATTCTGCGAGTAGCAGCACTGTACATTAAGTCTCAGTGTACAGCACTGCTACTATCACTACTATATGCACCAGACAGCGCACACACTTAACACCGGTACCGGGAGCCACGTCAATGAGGCTAGTCTGCTGCCCCACCCCGGCACGCCCCACATAACATGTTCTGCCCCGCCCCGTCCTGTATAATGTTCTCTGCCGTGACAGCTGCGAGCTGTCACGACTATGGCAAAGAACATTATCGCGTGCTCTGACCAGGCGCAGGGCCACATAGCTAGGTGTCAACGGCGCCGTGGACCGGCTGAAAAACCCCAACGGCTCGGTCCTGGTCTGCGGACCGGCGGTTGGGGACCTCTGCAGTAGGGTGTCTCTTACCAGTGAGACAGTAATAGTTGGTGATCCAGGGGTAGTAAGATTGGCTGTGAGAGTGATACAGCATTAGTTGCATTGTGATAATAATGAAATAGATCTTGTAACCTGGCAGCTGTTGTGAGATGGTTATAGAAGTGCTGCTTTTATCATGAGACAAGTATTGTTGAGCGGCCGATTGAAATGAAAAGCCACTGAAGGAAGATAATTATATGGTTGCTGGCACTGTGAATAAGATGGCAGTGATAGACAGATATAGCAGCTTGGTGGAACTTCCAGGGCTCATGGAAGATTTCTTCTTCTTCTTTCTCTGGAACAATGAAAAGTTCTGTTACACCAACTTTATGGTATATGGTATGGTTCCTTAGGCACTTCGTACAATTTACCAGCCTATTTTAGGCTAACTAAAAGCAAGGATTAATAGAGAAGTGTTCGTTATTTTATATTATATATTAAGTTACTTATATATTAAGAGATTTCATTATATTAATATTCTTCAAACATGCTTTAATTGGTGGTATATGCAGGCATTGTTACATTGTCACTTCTATTAAGACTTGTTTGCACCTTAACTTCAGATCCCTAATTAAAAGAAGATTATTATTATTATTATTGTTTTTATTAAAAGAAACTGGAGATATTTTACTGCAAATATTTTATAATGGAATGTGAGAAAGGGCAGAATGCATAGAGAATAACAGAAAGAGACAGAGAAGGAATAACAGAGAGAGAAGGAATAACAGAGAGAGAGAGAGAAGGAATAACAGAGAGAGAGAGAGAGAA
>WMED01006649.1:2089-17473 GCA_019650415.1 Pipa parva
TAGAATGTTCTTTTCCAACGCCCATGTCTCAATCCTTGTGTTTCCTCATTGGCTGCGGAGAATGGTATTTCGAGAAAGCGCCTCCCATCCATCCTCCCGCCTTCTATTATCTAGTGATGCTTGCTACATGAAGAACTGTTAACTGTTTTGCTGCCAGAGCACATCTGTAACATTTTCTTTTAGCGCATTACATAATTTTTTTTAATATATAAAGCAATCTGAAAACCTGTGCTTGCAAGGAGTATGGTTTTAATATGCATAATTTCTTTTTACAGAGCACAACTATTATATTTTTACATTTGGCTGTGAAAATCAATCTCATGGTGACCATGAAGGTTTCTGTGCTGGTGTTGCTGGCTCTTGCCAGTGTCTTTGCCGACGAGGATGACAAGAAGGAGGATGTTGGCACCGTGGTTGGAATTGATTTGGGAACAACCTATTCTTGGTAAGTGACTCAAATTAAAAAAAAAAAAAACATATGTTTTGTATTGTTGATGTCATTAGTTAAGTCTTTTGCAATTTGTTGTCCATTAATATAATTGCTATAAAATATATAATTAAAAAAATGCTGCAGGTTTTCATTGCTTTACAACAGATTTTTTGTTTTTAGTGTGTGATATACAGTATATTGAAATAAATGCTTTAAAGCATTAGCCCCTGTGTGACTATTCCCAGAGACTTGCAGCCACAAGGAAATGTATTGGCTTCCTTCCTTTAAATGAGAGGAGGTTGAAGCTTCATTGCTGTTGTGTAAAAACTTTAATAGGAATGAAAGCACATTCACAGTTCCCTCCTCCAGGACATTACATTCAAAAGTATTGTTTCTTATATTTTATATACTTTCTTTCCCAGTGTTGGTGTGTTTAAAAATGGACGTGTTGAAATTATTGCCAATGACCAGGGGAACAGAATCACACCCTCTTATGTGGCATTCACACCAGAAGGGGAGCGTCTAATTGGTGATGCTGCAAAGAACCAACTTACGTCCAATCCTGAGAACACAGTGTTTGATGCCAAGCGTCTGATTGGCCGCACATGGAATGACCCCTCTGTTCAGCAGGACATAAAGTACTTGCCTTTCAAGGTAGGAATTATAAATTGTTATTAATGGACAATATTCAGGGACAACTCTGTGTTTTCAGTGTGTAACAAGGAAGTATTTCAATTTAATTTAGGTTCTGGAGAGAAAGACAAAGCCTTATATTCAAGTGGATATAGGAGACCAGCTTAAGACATTTGCTCCAGAAGAGATCTCTGCTATGGTTCTTGTTAAGATGAAGGAAACTGCTGAGGCATATCTGGGAAAAAAGGTATGAATGCAATTTGCATTTATCTTATTGACCTAAAACTGCATTCTGATCTTTTTTTAAACTTTGCAGCTATATATACAGCCTAACCCTGCACTCTGTTTTTAGGTCACTCATGCTGTTGTTACTGTACCTGCCTATTTTAATGATGCCCAGCGTCAAGCCACCAAGGATGCAGGAACTATTGCAGGGCTTAATGTCATGAGGATCATCAATGAGCCGTAAGTTCCACTTGTTTTTCATAAATTGAACTCAAACATTTTTTTGTAATGACCTTTTGCCAGTTGATTGAATCTGAGGGGGGAATTCATCAATGGGCAAACTTAACAGAGGTCTAGTAACCCATAGCAACCAATTGGAATTTGGCTTTCACACTTCTAGTTTTTCTGATACCAGTGAAAGGTAATGGCTGGCTGCTATGAGTTACAAGTCCTTAGAAAAGATTGCCCCTGTTGATGAATTCCACTGAATGTGTCTAACAGTCATTCAAATGCAATGTTAGTGGTCAGTTTTATCCATTAATTGTTTGGAACCCCTGCTTTTTATAAAGTAAAGCTTATTACAGACACTGCCAGCAAATACTGAAATATATGGACTCCTGAGCTATAGGGTAATGTAATATACATATTTTTTTTTTTTTTTTTTTTATCAGAACTGCTGCTGCTATTGCCTATGGTCTGGACAAGAAAGAAGGAGAGAAGAACATCCTTGTTTTTGACTTAGGTGGTGGTACTTTTGATGTTTCCCTTCTCACCATTGACAATGGTGTCTTTGAAGTGGTGGCTACCAATGGAGACACTCATCTTGGTGGAGAAGACTTTGATCAACGAGTAATGGAGCACTTTATCAAGTTGTACAAGAAGAAAACTGGAAAAGATGTCAGGAAGGATAACAGAGCTGTGCAAAAGCTTCGTCGTGAGGTTGAAAAAGCTAAGAGGGCCTTGTCGGCACAGCATCAAGCCAGGATTGAAATAGAGTCTTTCTTTGAGGGAGAAGATTTCTCTGAAACATTAACCAGAGCAAAGTTTGAGGAGCTTAATATGGTAAGATCCATGGAGATATACATGATATATTTTCCCCACTCTTCCCTAGAGATTTCTTTATAGATTTGTTGGTAAGGTATAGTTTACTTGAAGCCTATACAAAGACAGAGTAGTGCAAAAACCATGTTTTGTTTTATCAAATGTTACAAAATGATTTACTTATTCTTTAAGGATCTGTTCCGTTCCACTATGAAGCCAGTTCAGAAAGTGCTTGAAGATGCTGACCTAAAGAAATCTGACATTGATGAGATCGTACTTGTTGGAGGCTCTACTCGTATTCCCAAAATTCAGCAGTTGGTTAAGGAATTTTTCAATGGCAAAGAGCCTTCCCGTGGTATCAATCCTGATGAAGCTGTTGCATATGGAGCAGCTGTACAAGCTGGAGTGCTTTCTGGGGACCAGGATACTGGTAAGTACTGACAAAAATAGCCGTCTATATTGTGCATAGAAAGAAGAGGTGGTTTTGGGACATTTGTGGTGTGAATGAATGAAGTGTTTTTTTGTTGTTTTTTTTTTTTTGTGTTGGCAATTTTAATTTGTTAGTAGTAACTGTTTTTGTAAGGTTCACTAAACCCATATGGAAGCAAAACCAGGAACCTACTGTAGTTTATTTTCAGCTATGTCAATAAATGAGACTGCCATGTTGAATCACCAATGGCCTTAGATTATGACTGTCCCCAATGCTCATGTTCATTTTTATTTTTATATTTTCTCTTTCTGCTTAGGTGATTTGGTCCTCCTTGATGTGTGCCCTCTAACCCTTGGTATTGAAACTGTGGGAGGTGTTATGACAAAACTTATCCCTAGGAATACTGTTGTACCAACCAAGAAATCACAGATTTTCTCCACAGCATCTGACAACCAGCCCACTGTCACAATCAAGGTTTATGAAGGTAAGAGGATATTACCATTCTTCAAAAATTCTTAATACCATTAACTGTGCTTTGTTGAATTGATTGACATTATTACAATTTTCTAACCTTTTTTAACAGGTGAACGTCCTCTGACAAAGGATAACCATCTCCTGGGCACATTTGACTTGACTGGAATTCCTCCAGCTCCTCGTGGTGTCCCACAAATTGAGGTCACTTTTGAGATTGATGTGAATGGCATCTTAAGAGTAACAGCAGAGGACAAGGGCACTGGCAACAAAAACAAGATCACCATTACAAATGACCAAAACAGACTGACTCCTGATGAAATTGAGAGAATGGTGAATGATGCAGAGAAGTTTGCTGAGGAAGACAAAAAGCTGAAAGAGCGCATTGATGCCAGAAATGAATTGGAGAGCTATGCATATTCTTTAAAGAATCAGATTGGTGATAAAGAGAAGCTTGGAGGAAAACTTTCCTCTGAAGATAAGGAGACCATTGAGAAGGTAGTAGAAGAGAAGATTGAGTGGTTAGAAAGCCATCAAGATGCTGATATTGAAGACTTCAAGGCCAAAAAGAAGGAACTAGAAGAAATTGTCCAACCAATTGTAGGCAAACTATATGGTGGAGCTGGTGCACCCCCACCAGAAGGAGAAGAAACCGAAAAGGATGAATTGTAGGAGATTTGAGGTGCCTGTGGCTGCTGTAATATTGTAAATACTGGACTCACAAACTTGTTTTTTTTGTTGAAAAAAAATCAAACTTTAATATACATGTGGATTCTTCACCACAAGGTGGAGACAAATGCTAAGCCGTTAATGGCTCTCTACTGCTTTGTTAGCAGTCTTCAGTCAAATCATTATTTTTGTGCCGTGTCCCCTTGGAAGGGAGGAGGGTCTGGTATTGCGGGGGGAGGGGGAATGGATCAGTTTTTTGTTTTTGTTTTGTTTTTTTTTTTGTTTCAAAGTTCCTCTAAGACGTGTTTATTTATTTGCAAAAAAAAAAAAATGGTCTTACATTCTCTATGTAGAACTTTTTTTCTACCATTGACCATAATAAATGTTTGATAATTAACTTGTTACTTTGACGTATTTTATTTCTGCTTTTCTGATGGGGTATTTTATTCTAACTATGCTCATGCATTAGTTGCAATAGACTTCCTGTAGTATGCCGGAAACAACAGATTTTTTTCTCTTCCAATAAACAAGGCACTGCTTAAGTTAGTTACATGCTGGGATTTTATATACAAGTTACATTCAGGCTTGCACGATTAGATAAATACTGATTCAATTTTTCCTTCTGCTATAAGTATTGTTAAAATGGGACTTTTAATAAGTTGATATTGCTGTAGACTCTACAGTTAAATCACCTCTAATGGTCACTCATTGGTTATATTTTGTTGTTTGCACAAGATGTTTACTTTGAGCCATAAATTACCACTCCCACACCATAAGCCCATTCTACTCTAATTTCCTATTAAAACAGATGGATATACATATTAGTTTAAGGTTATCAAGCGATATCCAAATTGAAGTAACAATACACAAAGGTTTTTGTATTAGCCCTACTACAAGCAAAATGGATCATTTTGTACCAAGTTTGTGCTCTCCATTACATCTTTTATCTTTGTCCTCTTATCACTTATGGTATATATTACACAGTTAGGCTAGGTTGACACTAGCATAGTATGCACAGTGCATAATATGCTAGCGTGGAAGAAAAATACGCTGAGGCGTATTTTTCTATTGTACTTACCAGCAATAGTGTAAACGCTCCCTTGGTGTTGACATCAATTCCTATCATACACTGGCCAAAATGCAACACATGGCATTCCGGATCCAGTGTATGCATATCGTATGCTAGTGTGTCCGGAACTAATGTGTGTGTATATATAATGTGTGTTTTTTTCACACTAGTGTATTATGCGCTGTGCATAATATGCTAGTGTGAACCTAGCCTTAACCAGCTCTGTAGCTGCTATTAAAAGGCCTGTTGACCAGGAGCTAACCAACTACATAAGTAATCGGCAGATAATCATTTACAAGTTGCCCAGTAGCCACAGCCAATTGACTGCAGATAAATACATTGGGCATTGTTGAGCAGGAGATTATCAGCAATAAGCAGTCGTACATACAGTATAAATTCAGATGCAATAGAATTTAATTTTTCTTGGCTCTAGAGGTAAAACATGCTGATTTAAGGTGATGCGGCAGGTGCAGAGCATTCCTATTTACGGTGACAGTAGATTCACAGAGTATTGAGGGCAGCCAGGAAAAAAAATGGTGTATCTAGTACGACTCAGGATATCAGTGTCACGCAGGTACCTGTGAATGCTGAGCTGCAGCCTCCTTCATGATAAAGTAGGAGTTTGAAACTGGAGAAGTGAGGAACTCTAGGAGAGATTTGACTTATGGAGGTTGGAAAGAGCAATGCTGAGGAGGGAATCTGTGGGTATGGCAGCACGTTACTCTGTCAGGCAAGTGGTAATGAAAGTAGAATTGTTGTACCCTGTGTCAGCAGAATTTTAGAGGATGAAAATGAATGGTTCAGAGTACCCCAAGGTTTTATTTATGCCTTCTCTGAAGCAGCTATAAAGTTTGCCTATTATGAAATCAAAGCTTTTTGACTAGGGGTTTTGGGATTTGTCTTCAGAACCAGTACGTTATTAATGGACGATGATGAAGTGTGATATTGTGTCTCAGGTTATATGACAATATATTTAGCCTTATAGTTTTCTTCAAAGGGGTGATTGTAAGACTGTATAAATGTAACTGTGCCATAAGTTATGCTGTTAAGGCCCAACAACTCTTAACTGTATTGCAATTGGTCCTTTGAATGCAACCAAATGGCTGATGTGGCTCTCTGTGAAAAGGAGTTTGACACCCCTGCTTGAAGTCATGTCCCAGATACAGTGATGAGAGGGGCTGGAAGAGGCTGACCGAAGAAAGCAGGATGTAATGGATGGGAGGTAGGAAAAGAAAGCATAAAGGCCTCAGGGAGGAAGATGATGGCACAAAGTATCAGAGAGGTCAACATAGCATCTTACCTGGCTCCTACAGCTTGCAGAGGGAATAAAGAGTGATTTGATTGCATCCTTTATGGATGTGCAGGCTGAAAAGGGGTTGCTGGTCCTAAAGCAAACTTAGGCTTTATGACCAACCATCTCCAATGGTGTGTGAAATTTTGTTTTGTTTTTTTTCCGTACACCAGCATTAATAAAGCCAGGGCAAAGATTTAGGCATATACACCCCACTAATACTTAGGATACACAATACTAATTTTACACTTGACCACTGCAATTAGACCTAATTCTTAGGTTGAAATATATCAAAGTCTAAAAGGTTTTTTGATGGCCTAATGGAGAAAGTGTTTATTGTATCATGCAAGTATCGCCTATTTAAAAATGCTGTTTTGCGCCATGCAGAAATTTTTTTTTTTTTTTTTAACATTGAAAAGTTGTATTTGATCCTGTAAAAAAGCAACAAAAAGCCTGATAAATATTTACTTTTGTCTCTGCATAGGCGATATGACCAAGTGTTCTTGCACTGTATTGTGGGACACTGGTCATCTTCCAGTGTCTTATACTTCTGTACACTTTATAGCCTCCTGTCCGTGGTCCCAATCCCCTAATCTTTCCCCCCCCAGCATCTAACCAATGGCTGGCATTGGGCAAAGATGTCTCCAGCACACTGCCAATCAAGGAAAAGTGGTAACTTTGCAGGACACATCATTAATAATGTCATTGGTGTACAGTTATTCATAAACTATTAGGTGGTGCACTGGCGACGTCCCCTCCCAACAAGTTGAGAGGTATGGAACTTAATAAATGGTCACATACATTTACCACTGACTTCCATATCTGTCTCCTATTAACTAGCATTGCCATGGTTGATCCAAAAGCGGGAGGCTGACAAAATATAAACTGGGTAAACCAAAGACTAAGGGGGTTATTGGCTAAAGTGAGAATTTGATTGTCCAATTCTCAAACAGCAGATTCCCCAAGCAAATCCGCAATCACAGCAGTATTACCATAGTAAAGTCACGACTGTGACAATATTCCGATAATGAAATCACCACTGTGACAGTAGCAGTCTATTGCGACCATCTATAACTGGTGAATTCACACTTTTACACAACAATTCAGACTTGAGTCAATAACTAAGTATAAATGCTGATAACCTACTTTTATATTACCAGCACCTTTTTATGTTGATGGCACACATTTACTGCATGTTTAGCATTTGGCCCATGTAACATGAATTGGTTTGACTATTGTTCAGGCTAGGATCACACTAACTTATTATGCGCAGCGCATCATATACTAGTATGAAAAAAAGAAAAAAAAACGCTCCGGCATATTCTTCTGTTGTACTTACCAGCGACAGTGTGAACCATCCCTCCCTATCTGGCCACATTTTGTGCGCGGCGTATCATAGGCCGGCCAAAATGCGACATCCAGCATTCCGGACGCGACGTCTGCTAGTGTGTCCAGAACTTGTTAAGTACATAGGCTTTCATAGAGCCATATTTTTTTTTTCACACTGCACATCATACGCTAGTATGAACCTAGCCTAAATGTGTGGAAATTGGATGTATTTTTAAATGAATAAAGATATAATTACAAGCAATGTATGTATTTCCTAGCACAGCTGAAGCAGTCTGGACACAAAGTCAGACAATACACAAAGCACCCTAGGCTAATATTTAAAGGAAGATTGGGATCTTTCTGCTTTTCTGCATAGGGCTGCTCTTCCTCTAAAGGCTTCTCTACGTAAATACATTTTACATTTGCAAATAATAATAATAATAATAATAATGCATTTGTGCAAATGCTGTGCTCATAGCCTATATTCTGCACCCAGGACACACCAGAAGGGAGGCTGCTAACTAAAGGAAAATGAGGTGCTTTGGTGGTTACTTGCCTTAAAAACTTTTTGTACAAAAGATTCATTGCTTAATTTAAACCAATAATTAAATTTTTTTTAATTGTTCCGCCCACATACATGCGCTATAAGTAAAGGAAGTCGCACTAGAATTCCTTTTCATTGTTTCAGCAGACAGATCATTTCACACTGCATGTGGCTCTGAGAATGATGGGAGACTGCGATAAGCAAAGACTACTAGTGTTGCTTCTCAGATAAGGGAATTTTAATAAAGATTGTATTATACAAATTCTTACATATAAGAAAAGTAATCTTTAAGATAAATATGATTGTAACCATTACATTGCTTCAATGAAAAATGCTCACTGCAGTACAGTTAGACAACAGTCATTGTACAGTTCCCCACTGGTATTCATGCCCCCAAATATTAGACAGAGCTGCACAATCTCCTGGTCCAGTGATTCATTTACTTCTGCTGAACTTTCATTTAAGTGGTCCTTACTTTTGTCATTCCCTTTAAAATGAAGATTTTTTCTGTCATTAGTTCGTGTTTTCCAAGGAAGGAGACACATGGAATGATCTAATCTTGCTTCCGGACATGAGGAATCAAATTTCATCTGTGTCCACTCAAATGTTTCTGTATGAGGACAATGAAGAAATGTTGATAACTACCAAATCCCAATCCTAAAACAGAGAACTCGACATGATCAATACTAATTGTAGACTAGACACACACACTGGGAGGCCTTTCACAAGTCTAAATGCCAAAATAAATTATCTTATGTGTGAATGATAGCTATGTCAAGAGCTGACGCTACTGGATCTCCCCTTTATGGGGGAGCAGCAACTTTCAAAATATGGCCTATGAGAGATGAATGGGGGGTGAATTTTGAATAGCTGCAGGCAAATGTTTTCTGTATCACCACTGCTTAAATTTATGTCAGTGCCAAAAATGGAATCTAAAGTTACTGCCTATGAACAACCGTGTTACTTTATTGTTACCTGCCAAAGAACAGGATCTTTGGGGTATGCAATGAACAATTTGCAACAATGTTAGAAAACAACATTAAAACATGGAGTTTTGACAGACCGCAGGAGAAAAAGTAAAAAGGCTTGCCTTGCATCTTACTAGAACATACCTGTGTCATATCTGTACATTGAGTTAGTTGCCCCCAAACTCGTCATCCCGCCAAAGATATAAAAACATTTTTTCCAGGCCACAGAGGAGTGGGCTGCAACTGCAGGAGGATGCTCTCCTTTTGCTTTTACTTGCTCCCACCTCATGGTATCTTTGACAAGAGTGTATTTTAAAAATCAGAATCAGTAATAGGAAAAATTAAGAAAATAAAGAATAATGTCAGGATTTACCTGTGTCAATGCAGAACAGGTCATTGAAAAATGTGCTTCCTGCCATGCCACCATGAACAAACAGCTTTGTACCTACTGCAGCAACGACATGGCCATGACGAGGCTCTGGGTGATTTCCAGATGCTTCTGGCTGAGTCCAGGTCATGGTAGCTTCAAATTAAACAAATAAAAACTCCTATTCGTACACAATTTAAAAAGATAAGATTTCTTTTTTATTTGTAATATACCTAAAAAAATAAAGTGATAAACAATATCAGTTACTGACTGAAAACATGGTAGCTCAGGACATGAAAGGTAAAAAAATACCTGCATCATACACATGTAGTTTGGTGTCTGCAACTGGATCTGCTCCCTTTTCTCCCCCTCCAAACACATAAAGCTTATCTCCAATGGAGGAAGAGGAGGTGTGAATAGTCCTTGGAGAGGGGGCAGTTCCTTCCACTTTTGGACTTTTCCATGATGAAGCTCCTTAAAAAAAATATAAAAATACACCAAACCATGAGTAGAATATGGATACATGAAGGGGATATTGTTATTTATTTTAAAATAAAGAACTGATGAATGGATGGAATTATGTGTTATGCACACCTATTTAGATTAAGAGGTGATGCAACTTTAAAGTAGAAATAAACTTTTGGTTAAATCCCTTAACCCTTTCAATGCCAGTCAATTTTTATTTTTTATTTCACCACACATTGCCAAGCAGTTTTTAAGAATTTTGCACTGTTTGTGTTTTACTAAGATTTTTGCAGGGAAAGGAATATAAAATCCAGGGAAAATATATATTGTTTTTTTCAGCAGACTTTGGGCTTTAAAATGCAATGTCTCGTTTCTCTTTTTATTTTTCCTTGCTCATTATTTAGGGTGAATTATGTAAAAAAAAAAAAAAAAAATTTTTTTTTCATATTTTCACTTATAGGGGTTTATTCACACAGTCGAATTCGCAAACAGTGGATTCCCATAGCAAATCTGCGACAATTTCACCATTGTAAAGTCGCGACTATAAAGACGCGACTGCGACAGAGTAACAGCCTATTGCGACTGTCTTTATCTGGCGAATTCTCACCTATACACAACAATTCAGACTTTAGTGAATAACCTTCATAATGTTCCTTTATTTTAGCTAATAAAATGTTTTTTTGGAAAACCTAAACTGTTATTAAAAGCCCCATTCCTCCTGATTACAACGATACCACACATGTATCAGTAGACACCCTTTCCTGCCCAGGAGACACCCCTAATTGAAACGAGTGCATTATAATATTTTACAAAAAAAATCTACCTAGTATGCACACCTTGCAGTTTTTCAGAAAAAACAAGTTTTTTACCCTATGAATACCCCCCACAAAGTATATATATATATATCCCTAAAAGTACACCCCTTCAGCTATCTAGGTTTACCAAGATTGTGGCTATGCACACAAAACAAAAAAAAAAAAAAAAAACGCCTGGTGGAGCGCTAGACCTCTGTGAAGAAAACGTGTCTCTCATGTTGTTGGCACATAACGCCTGTAGATGCAACGACGTGAGAGACATGTTGTCGGCATCGAAAAGGTTAATTGAAAGGTCTGATAATAATATAATAAAAAGAAAGTATACTATAATAATATACAAGTAAAAAGTAAAAGCCTTTTACTGTTAGGCCAGGGTCACAATGGCGGATAGGTGCTCGTTTTTTTTTTTTTTTTTTTAAAGTAAGCATGTAAAAAAAAATATCAAAAATTTACAGCGAGAAAAAAGTAAGTGCACACTGTCACATTTTCGTTTCATAGAGGGGAACATGCGCTGAAATGCTTCATGTTGCATTTATTTGAGCATATAGATGCGAACAATGTGACCAGACTAGTAGCAATAGGAATTGAACAATAGCAGTCACACGGAAGAAAAACAACACGCAAGTGCCTATTGCTATATATAATACGCCAGTGTATTTTTGCAACGCGCTTTATTTCTTTTTTAAAACAGAACACATATTACACAGCGCTTTACAGAGATTCGTCCTTCACTTCAGTCCCTGCCCCATGGAGCTTACGATCTAGTTTCCCTATTCAGTCACACACACATAGACAGTCACAGATGTATATTTTTGGATTGTGGGAGGAAACCCATGCAGGTGCAGGAAGAACTTACAGTTTATTCACTAAGGTGCAAATTCAACTGTCGAATTCACAAACAGCGGATTCCCATAGCAAATCTGCTAAAATCAGCCGATTTTATATCAAATAAGCAGACAGCAGTTTTGTTAGTAAAGCCAAAATGTAGGAACCCTGCCATCAACCACCTAATGTGCAACTTTGATCTTGAGAAGTAAAACTGGCAAATTCAACACATTACACCTTGCTGAATTCGCTACTTCAACAGAGCCCAACACTTGATGAATAACTGAATTACCTGTGTACAGGCACAGTTAAGTAGTGCTTTGTGTTCCATAAGTCCTTGACCATTGTAACCGTCCTAACAGGATTCAAATTTAACATGCTGCAGTTTGCTTAATACCTGAAGATGGGGAAATGCCAATTGAGACCTTTACATGACTGTTTGGACTTTGATTAATGTACATTCAATCAGTCCAACAGCTGGATCTGGTTGTGTGTGGTAACCATTAGTGTCAGATGAGTGAGATCAATGATGAGAAAATTCTTTCAGTAACGTTAAAGATGTTAACTTCAAAAAGTAATTCCCTACTACTTCAAACAAGCAAATGAGTATCCGCTTCCTCCTGTGATTTATTTGCTTCATGGCTTATGATCTCTCAGAGCTATCTGAAAAGTAAGTGACTGCTTGCTAATCAGATCCCAAACATTTTAAGCAAGACCAAAACAAATGTCTTAATTATTCAATATGGGCCACTGCTCACCAGGTTGCAATTCTTTGTTTTGAGACAAATGGGGGTAATTCAGTAAAGTCCGAACTTACCTTGCGATTCTTCGATTCACTTCACAGAGACTGGTATGTGCTCCCTGCTCTTCTGCACGCAGAGATCAGCGAACACTTTAAAGGTATTCCAGTCTCGCGAGGCGACTCGAGTGTTCGCTAGGTGAGGCAAAGTACCTTTAAAGCGTTCGCTAATCTCCACGTGCAGGAGAGCAGGGAGCGCATACCTGTCTCTGCGAAGTGAATCGAAGGATCGCAATTGTAGGGATTCACTCACTTGCTGCTGTAATTCTTTCCCAATAAACGGGTATCCAGTCGATTTCTTTTCTTAAAAAATGCGTTTATTTACAAAGTAAATCCAACAACAAAAGGCAAAAATAAAAAAAACATAACTCCAGCCTGGCTTGGCACAATAATGACATCCAATGTACAGCCGGGAGATACCTAGTTTCCTTTCTAGGCGTATCTCTCTCCCATAACACGAACCTTTTAGTCTGTAACTCACAATTCACAGAGTCCCAGTAGTCTGCAAGCTAAACACACTTTAGCACTGCTGCTCCCACACACAGAGAGACCTTCTCTGTCTTACTCTCTCTCACACTGAAAGACTCAGGGGCCCCCTTCCTAGCTAATTTGTGCTTCTTTTTAACTAGTTTCTAACAACCAGGTGCTCTAAATTAGGTAAAACCCGAGATGGAGCATAGGAGTGGCCATCCCACCCAATCTCTACAGCCACTCCTAAACCCTGGGCCCAAACTCCAGTTTTAAACAACCTCTGACAGTTTAACCCTGTCAGTTTTCTTATTCCAAGGGTTTTCATGCCAGAGTTACCGGCACGTACACTCCATCTGTAATTATTCCATAGACCTGCCTACACAATGTAAGTTTGGACTTTCCTGAATTACCCCCAAAATATTAAAACCCCACCTTCCATAAGAACATGGAACCAAAAAAAGATCTCTTACAATCTTCTTACTAGGGAAACTGTGCTAACACAATGTCACTATGTTGGATAATCTTTAAGACTTGTTTTTGCTGCTGTCCCCACAAAATATATCCATTTTGAGGAAATAATTTAATGAAGACATCATCTAGCAGAGATTTATTATACAATGTCAGTGATTAGTAAATAATATTTAAAGTAGCACGGGAGACTTTGTACCTGGGTTTAAGACCTGGACACAGTTTCTATTTTCTGCTTGTTCTGCTCCTGCAAACACCCAGATGCTTCCTAAATTATCAGAAGTGATGAAGCTTGCATGTTCATAACGTGGTAAAAACCCCTCCCAGTCTGGAGTGTCCCATTCATGATTATCTAGGGAATATAGAATCAAACTGAATACATACGACACAGAAAAACAAAACATTCAGTGCTGCAAAACATTACAACAATGTCAAAGAAGTGATGTCATAGATTTGATCCTGACTTGTTATATTTCCCCTAGCTAATTGTCAGTTATACTTACTCATTTAATTGCCCTGTTGTAAAAAGGAAGCCCCTCTTAAATTTGTTCTTGCCTTACTAATGATGTTTTGAGGGACATCCCAGATTTTTATATAAATCTACCATGATAACCATTTGATGTAGATAGATAAATTTTGTTTATAACAATAACAACTTTTTAGTATATCAATGATATTTGAAACAAAACATGTATACTTATACATTTAATGAATAGAATTTTTAGTGCTTGCAAATGTTAGCTAGCTATTTTCTGGTTCGTCCTCATACCTGTCTAAGGCGGTAATTCAGCATAGTCCAAACTTACCCTCCGATCCTTCGCCTCTATTCATACAGACTGTTATGCGCTCGCTGATGTCCTGTGCGCTCATCAGCGAACACTTTAAAGGGATTCCAGTCTCGGCGGACATCAGCGAGCGCATAACAGTCTGTGCAAATAGAGGCGAAGGAAAAGTTCGGACTATGCTAAATTATCACCCAAGTGTTTTACTCAACATCAACTTGCAAACAAAGGCAGAATTATATGCCAGCCTACTGAAATGTTTCTTATTTTTCAAATCAATAATGATAATTTTTTTCTATCCACTTAAATATAAAAGAATGTGTATTTGTAGGGGGACAAGTTTTACCAAGATCTATGATGCACGCATCAGCAAAGCAGCCACCAGGATCTGCTCCCCCAAGAATGAGAACTTTTCCCTTTGACAAATTCTCACAGGCACGCATATACATGCATGTATGACCCACACGTGCACTTGGACCTTCTCCATGGGGAACTAAAGCATACCTAGGAAGATATAATCACTAATATTAATGCCATTCATTTCAGATTCTTCCAGAAATTAAAAAAAAATGCAGTTTGAACAAACTGGTAAAATGCTTGCAGTTGAGATCAATAATTCTCATTTTTGTATTAATATCAAAAGATTGAAATTTTTATTTCATAAATGCATATTAACTCACCATACTGATTTCTTGGGGAAGTCTTCTGGCTCCAAAGCTTCTAGAATCACCATGGTAACTAAAAATGCCTAAAACACACAATATAACAATGTCATATTAAGTTAGTTTTTAACAATCTGGTAAGGTTTCCTAAGTAGTCATTAGAAATGTAACCTTTAGTAAACATAGGGGGGAATTCACGATTGTGCGAAATGAGCTCCGAAGCCTTTGGCTCACTTCGCACACACTGATACGCGCTCGCTGATGTCCTGCACGCGGCCATCAGCGAGCGCTTTAAAGGGATTCCAGTCTCGGCGAGGCAACTCTTTTGGTCTCGCCGAGACGGGAATCCCTTTAATGCGCTCACTGATGTCTGCGCACAGGACATCAGCGAGCGCATATCAGTGTGTGCGAAGTGAGCCAAAGGCTTCGGAGCTCATTTCGGCATTTCCCCCCATAATTTCCTGGTTTACAAAGAACAGCAAATTACATTAAAGATCTTAAACATTTTGTATAAATTGCATGTTACTTTTTTTGTGCTTTTTGCTTTTCAACTTTGAAACTTAATTTGCCACCACACATATAAAGATATATATATTCCAATAAAATAAAAGGTTTACAAAATTACAGTCA
>WMED01006650.1:0-18287 GCA_019650415.1 Pipa parva
ACTTTGTAAAAATTAACATTTGTGTCATTCTCAAAACTTTTGGCCATGACTGTATACTCTTAACTGCCAAAGATCCAGCTGATGCCAACCCACAATGCTAAATTGGTCTTATTTTTAAAGTAACATTAAAAAACACTGTTTAAAGGCATGTCATCTTCCAAGTCATAGCTACTGCTTTACTGTAACATTCTGATTAGTATTAGATGGTTGGTTTTGGCTGTACTTTGTCTAATGGGGAAGTTTGCCAGCTGGAGACTGTTCAAAATAAACATACAATTGTTGACAGTAGATTAAGCTGTCTGCCAATAAAAAGGTATCTCTAAAGTGACCCTTCCTCCATTTTCTGCATGCCTTCTCCTTACTGTATTGGAAACAGGAGAATGGCCTAATCTAACTGTCTATCAATTAGTGACGTATAATACAACCTTGTGTGAGTCCTTGTAAACTTGTTGCCAAGGACAAACTGAATAATAGATCATTTCATCCCAATAATACAAATGAATGCAAGAGTAAAACTTGTAAATAGTATATTTTAGAAAATGGTGGGAAGAGCTTTAAATCATATGAATTTAGATGATATTAACCAAAATGCCATTCTTCACAGTACAAATCTTCAAATTATTAATTCCATTCCTTAAACCAGGGCTGGCAAACCTATGGCACGCGCACCGTTGCCACCACTGTAGGCCATGGACCCAACCTGACAGTTTTTGGATCCGTAATCTACACTGAAGGAGCACTCGCTCTCTGAGGAGCTCTCCTTCCCCATCACAGATGTGATGACGTCACTCATCAGCGCCGGTACATTGGCCACCACTGCCTTAAACCAGAGCAGCATACAGTAATTCAGCTCCATACTAAGTCTCACATTTGAGCTACTAAATTAATGTAATATGAAATTTACTAGGTATAGATACAGTATACATCCCCTCTAGCCCAATCCTTGGCGCCAGAAATGGAAAAGGCTTATAAGCATTCTCATTGGCCCCCGCAATGAATGTGATGATGTTTAAGCCCTAAAACACCCGAGGAGTAACCGAGTGGGAGGAGCTATGGCGCTGGCTGCCAGTCAGCCAGTGATGTGAAGAAGCATCAGGGGTTGCATTGAGAGCCATCTAATTACAGCACAGCTCATGCTGTGACTACAATCATTTGTTTATCACAGCTCATGCTGTGACTATAATCATTTGTTTATCACAGCTCATGCTGTGACTATAATCATTTGTTTATCACAGCTCATGATGTGACTGTAATCATTCGTTCATCACTGCTCATGCTGTGACTGTAAACATTCGGCTCTGTATAAAGTAAGTATTTTAGCTGTCCTTTTTTGTTTTTACTTTAGTTCTCCTTTAAGGAGACAAAAGTAATCAATAATGGAGTGAGATCTGGGAGTAGACCATAGACTAAATAATAGCAGTCAATCTGCAGCTTCCAAGGTAATTAGTACAGTGGTACCTCGGTTTTCAAACGACTTGGATTTCAAACAAATTGGTTTTCAACCACGAAATTCGAGAAAATTTTGTCTTGGAATCTGAACAAATATTTGGAACTCAAACACCCGAGATGAGCAGAATGGCATTCGCAGCATCAATACAAGTCAATCTGCGATTGGATTTCTTATGGGATAAATTGTTTTGGTTCTCAACTAAATTTGGTTCTCAACCGCACTTCCAGAACGAATTGTGGTTGAGAACCAAGGTATCACTGTATAATGAATATAAATTTTAGGCACAGATTGTTTGGTGTCTTAGGCCACACCCACTAGCTGACCATGCCTCTATGTGCAAACAATCATAGACTAAACTATGCAGCAAACTGAAGTGCTTTACCTGGAGGACTCATAATTTCATACAAAGGGAATTCAAATATCAGGTTCAACCTTTGAATAAAAATACTTCCTCCAAGTTGTGTATACACATTATGTAATGTTTAAGACAAGAAACAAACTATTTTTCATATCAATTGTTTAATTAAAAACATATATAAAAACACAGTAATTGACTTTTCTTCACTAAAAACCATTTGTAATGTACATAGATGCGGAACATAAAAAGGAGAATTTATACTGAAAAATAAAAATATGTCTGATTTGTAAACAGAAGTCCACATATACATTTTATTTACAGAATTGTGTTATGTATTTTATGCATCTGCCTATAGGAAATACATAATTACATGATGATATCTGCATATTAAAATATAAGTAATCAAATTACTTCATATATTAATACTTATATATACAATATTTAAATAGTTAAAACACTATAAATACAGTTGAGAATAATAAAGTGCCACGGAATTTTGGGGCGATACACAGTTTTCATATAATTACATATTATACAAGACCAGTATATATACTGACATGGTGATATCATCAAACTCACTGCTGTTAATTTAAATGAAAACTGTCAGTACATACAAATATCTAATAAAAAAAAAAAAACATTGGATGTTAAATGAATCATTTTGATACATAGTATATTTTTCCTTACAGTTTTTGTGACCTTTAATAATTTTTTACAATGCATATCATATCCTAGATTCTGATCAGTAATTATTTCAGCAGGATGGACTAGGTTTACAAAGGGCTAAACATGTGAAGTATAAAAAAAAAAAAATTAAACATGACAAAAACTGTGGGGAAAAAAAAACTGTTGTTTTCTATGTACATCAGTTCCCTATTAAATATAAATAAGGATTTTCTCTTGCATACTTGAAATTTATTCTTGAGAACATTTCCCCAAGACGAATGATTAAAATAAACAAATGTTATTTTGTGTGTGTCTTAGGATGTTGAGACATGCAGGTGACAGCTGTGCAGGGATGTGCAATTTTTCAGTCCTGCTCTGCTGCTTAATGAGCTTTTAACTTGTATCTGAAATCAACATCATGGGTCGGCTGTAAGATACCCAACCCTGCTCGAGACTGATCTAATGGGGGAGATTTCACATTTTTTTCAATCAGTTCCATCTCAAAGTAAGAAACAATTAAAATGAGTAACTGCTTAATCTCATGCACAGCAAATTGTCTTCCAGGACACTTGGTTCTTCCAGACCCAAAAGGCATATAGTAATATTTTAGTTTACGCCCTTTGAGGAAAAAAGTAGTCTTTTCCTTTCCATCTTCTTCCAGATAGCGGTCATACTTAAAAACCTGTGAGAGACACGAGAGAAACAATTAGTGTAGGTATAAAATACATTTTCCTTTTTTTATACAACGTTTCCTACAATGCCATCATGTGAAGTAAATATTGAGCATTTGTATTATACACATGCACAAAATGAAATGACTTACATTTGGCTCTTCATAGATTTCAGGATTTAAATGGACCATCTGCGGGTAAAATGCTACGAAATCATCTTTTCGGATATTATACGTCGCATTGTTGTCCAGTTGCATAGCAAAATCTTCCTTAGCCACTCTAATGTTTAGTGATGCACTGGATAATCTCATGGATTCTTTAATTATGCTATCTGTACAAATAAAATAAAGCAAATGGTTTGTATCTTTTATTTTAAGGGCAACAGAAGTAAAATATTTTATTTGCAACTTGGTTTTAGTGTCAGTGTTAAACAGACTTCTCATGTCACCAAACTTTTGACATTGGCCAAAGGTCTCTGCTACACACAAGCCTCTAATGCTGCTGTTGAAGAGACCAGCACTTTGGCTTGAGGCACTGCCAATTTCAGAAGCAGAGAGTGTTTAGGCTGGTATTTGACCCCTAAAACATCACTATCACTATTGCATATATCTACATTAGGGGAAATGTGATTAGCTGCTTGGATTGAGGCCAATCATCTGCTGTATTAACATGACTGAATGTTTTGAATTATTTAAGTGTTGTCTGAACCACAAGACCGACTGTTCACAATTTCAGCAGCTTCCTTTTAACTTTTGCGGTACAACATAATAATTACAATAGTGCGAAACACAGGACCACAGAAAAATTCATCTTTACAATACACTGGAATGGAGAAAATGACCACAAAGTAATAGTTTTTCTGATCAGAAGACTGGGGAAAACACGAAATATTACAGTGCAGTAACATTTGTAGACCTGTTACTAGAACTATAATATTTGTTTAATGGGGATTCCATTTCATGAATAACTAGGTGCAAGTCTCATAATGATCTATATTATTATCCCTCCTTTAAATGTTCAGATTGGAAAAAAGAAATTCTGAGAAATACCACCAATGCTGCTGTTAATGGCTCTGGTGCCAGGGCATTGTCATTATGGTATGATTACCTATGAAGCATATACTGCTTTGTATAATTTAATCAAGTTTAATTAAAAGATAAGGTTTGTGGATGCCTTCACTTAAACCTTGTTGAACCAATAGATATCAGTAAATTTGCAGGAACCCCTCAGCAATTCCTTCAGAAATCTTTGCACTGCTGCTTTTGCTTTTCCACATTTTTATATAAAACATGCACAGGAAGAAAGCATACCTAGGACTGGCATGTCATCCAGTTCATATCGATTAAGATATATATATTTTCCATCAAAGTTAACTTTCTGAGATGATTTTTCTAACACCTGGTGGACCTCTTCCGTGGCTGCTTTCATTGCATGTGGGCATCTATGTAAACAAAGAAAGAAAAAGAACTGTAAAATAGTCATTACAGAGGAATCATTCTTTGCAAATATTAAGAAACACACAAGCTTTTAATAGAAACAAAATAAAAATCTGAATAGTTTACCTCAGGAGATAGAAAACACTCCAGAATGTAGCAGGTAAGGTGTTTGCTAGGGAAGCCCAAAGCACTGCCAGGTGTGTTTTTGCTTTTTCCATATCATTTAGTGTAGACAATGTGTCATTCAGGAACATCCTGAGAGTAATAAGTTCAGACATATTGTTTCGCTTTCTCAGTTTCTCATGTAGTAGGTCCTTGGCAAGATTTTCTCTTGCACTGTAGGCTGATTTAAAAACATGTATAGGTAATCCTGCTACAAGAGCAGGGAATATTTTATCAAACTCTTTAAAGTTTTCAATAGCGTTGAGGATGAGTGCTCTTTGTGCTTCTTGTCTGGCAATATTCTTATCTTCTTTTGAATTGAACTCTTGCCCAAACAGAACTATGTATCCAGCCTCAAACATCACTCGGTAGCAAAAGGCATATAAACCATCAGTCACCCAGTCTTTGTCATTTACTTTGCCTGTGGCGGGATGCAACATTGTATGCTGAAGATTCTCCATCATGTTTGAGATGAGAGGGTTCAGTGCCTCACCTTGCAGGGTTTTTGCAAATGTGTCATGTACATTTTCAGTTGTTTTTCCATCAGTGGGGTGCAAGCTGCTGTGTCCAAATGCCTGTGACACAAAACAGAATGCAACATTTTAAACATGTTAACTACACACTAGAAACACAGTTTGACATGCAATGTTACATGGAAAGCGCTGAGAATTAATGCTGTGTTCAGGACGTAACATACATGCAATCTGCAAAATATTCCTTTCCCACTCAGCATCTGTGTATTTACAAAACTTCCTGGCAATTTTTTTCCTAGTTTGTATTGTCAATTACCACATATAATATAGCCTATGCATGCTTTCTCCATTTGTCACAGTAAAAACCATGATAAACTTTGTGTTATAAAATTGTGACAAAATGGCTGCACACAAGCAATAAATGCAGCAGCGATCACTACTGGTGAATGCTCATGCATTGCTACGGATGTTAATAAAATGTATGAATATGTTAATCAGTCCCACAACTGAGAAAAGGGATCATCACTTTAACTGATCTCTTAGTCCTACAAGGAATGATTTTTGAGCAATTTGTTTGAAAACTAGAAAATATCTTTTTTTTTTTTAATTATTGCATGGCCAGCTTTACTCTTATAGTTTCAGAATCACAGGAAGGATTTTAGATTGAGGCTAACATCTGAAAGTAATTTTATTATTAGTGCAGCCTAGTGAGCTTATCAGAACAGTATCTGAGACAACGGAACAGTGCAAAGGCAGGAAGTGGTACTTTTAAATTGAATTGGTTTTTTTTTAAAACTGTGCATCTTGATTCACAACAATTAGCACAGACTTGTTTAGGAATATGTCAAAAATGGAATATGACTTTTTTTTTTTAGATTTGTTTAACAATATCCCTTTAATCACAGTACAACTTTATAATGCATGCATCTAGTGTAAAGTTAGTATTATATTTTAATGTAATTTTTAGATTTCCAATAATATGCAGTGGTTTACCTTGGCAGAGGTTCTGAAATGAAACTTTTGCCAATCAAAATGCCGCCCATGACGCATTACTGACGCAAATGAAAATGGGTCTGTGACAAAGTGAACAAATTGACCAGCAATTTTGCAGGT
Organism: Pipa parva; assembly: GCA_019650415.1. Taxonomy (NCBI): domain Eukaryota; kingdom Metazoa; phylum Chordata; class Amphibia; order Anura; family Pipidae; genus Pipa; species Pipa parva. The sequence continues at coordinate 6,330 of WMED01006650.1, forward strand.
GAAGATATCTCCATGTTTGTTTTGTCTGTTTCTGAGAAATTCAAGAGGATTAGCACCAAACTGCAGGGCACATCCAAGATAAGGTATTAAACCATTCTCCAGAGGTGGTTCCCCTGGTTGCCTGCAATAATAATGAACAGACATTGTATAAATAAATGGTAAATACTATCATAGAATTCATTCTTTTTTTTTTTTTTGCACATGAACAGATGTAATCATTGCAGTTACTACACCAAAGTTCAAGTTGTATTTAACTAATGTTAGTTACATTACTGTTCCCTGAGAAACTAAATCTGACAAGTGGACATTTCACATATATAATGAATGGGTCTTCAATTTGTTTCCCACAAAACTACAATAATCTAGAAATATTATGGTCTTGCGATTAGAACTATAATATGTATTTTTGGCAATAATAAAAATCACGACAGTGGTTTAACATCAAATAAGCATCCAAGTAACTTGAATATATACAAGTCAATTGGATGAAGCCAATTAAAGTGCAATAACTGTATAATAATACAAATATAACTGTAATATTAGTATAATACACAAAAAGAATAATGCACAACAGCATTTTTCTTACCTTCTTCGTATGCCAACAATAAGCCAGAAAAAGCAACACAAAGCTACTAGTAATCCCCATATCAATGACACTGTGAGCATCTTGACTGATCTGCCTCTTGATCCAGTACTTAGAATACAGTGTACAATCTACAGTGTAGCAAAAGCCATATTTATATACAGACAAAGAATAAAGGGGGCTGTATAGTAGGTGAACTTCAGTAACCATAATAAGCTATTAATTAACCTGTCAACCAACCAATGAACAAGTCTTTTATGGGCCTCGAGCCTTACAAGTGTCTGAAAAAAAAATATTTAAAAAAAAATCTGAAGCTTGTCCTAGACCAATGCAGTAATGGCCTTGGCCATAGTTCATAGGTATGCAGTGAAACGCCAGTGTAAGCAAAAGGTTGTAATAGTTGATAATGTGAAGGACACTAAGGTGTGTTCAACTCCCTCCTGCAATTCTACGAGCTGCTGATTAGAGATCAAGCTCAGGGTTACTTGGAAACAGATTCCACACCAGAAGCCCATCACTTCTCTGATTATTACCTTTAACCACATCTCTTTAAAATTGTACTATAGGTATATTATCTATGATTGCAAAAATGTATTAGTATCTATATTTGAATAGTATATAAGTAGTTATATGTGGCGAGATTTATTTATGATTAGAAGAGAGCGTAAAGGAGAGAAAGGCTAAGAGAATTGAAATGGTTGTGTGCCCAGAGTATGTGTGATAGTGGGTAAAGGGGTTATTCACTAAGGTGCGAATTCGACTGTCAAATTCACAAACAGCGGATTCCCATTGTAAATGTGCTACAATTTCCCCATTGTAAAGTCGCGACAATTTGTTTAATGTCAAGATTGTGACAATTTTCCTATAATAAAGTCGCGACTGCGACAATATTCTCATTATAAAGACACGACTGCGACAGTAGCAGCCTATTGCGACTGTCTTTATCTGGCGAATTCGCACCTATACGCAACAATTCGGACTTTAGTGAATAACCCCCAAGGTATTAGTGATTGAGGGTACACAAGTAAAAGTGCGGGAGAATGTAGGCAGTTGTTAATCTATGTGAGTGAGGGTAAAGTAGTCTGCATTAACGCAAACAGTTAAAATCATAGAAAGTGCAGTGCTATACAGGGTTAATGTAGCATGCATGCACCTGCAGAATGGGTTCTTATCTACACACATCATTATGCTTTATTAAGTTGTCATGGTAATTACTTAATTAGTTTAACCTTCTATAGAGGATTGTGTGAGCATCAGAATATTTGTAATGTTTCCACGTTTGATGATTTAAACATAAGAGTGTGGGTGTCAGCATCTGTGTAAGTGTATATCCTATAGTAACTCAACACACTGAAGCCCAGTGCATTTAGGGGGTTATTGACTAAAGTGAGAAATCGACTCATGAAGTGAACTCTAAAAGTCACGACTGCAACAATAGTAAAGTGGCAACAATATTCTCATAGTAAAGTTGCACCCGTGACAATATTCCCATAATGAAGTCAGTAGCCATCCACTGGGCAGTGTGCGACCGTCAGTAGCCGTCCACTGGGTAGTGTGCGACCGTCAGTAGCCGTCCACTGGGTAGTGTGCGACCGTCAGTAGCCGTCCACTGGGTAGTGTGCGACCGTCAGTAGCCGTCCACTGGGTAGTGTGCGACCGTCAGTAGCTGGCAAATTTCCCACATTGCAGAGTTTGCTGAATACCTAAATATGGGGAAGTGGCAAATTCACACTTTTACGCGACAATTCGGACTTTAATCAATAACACCCAAAGTCTATCATGAGGTGTGCACAATGTTGCTACAGTCACCAACAGGATTAAAAAGCCACTGAAAGCGGGTAAATGAATAAGAAACGAGACCCGGTACAAGTGATTGTTAGAAACTGTTAATCTAGCAGCACATTATAAATACTGTATCAAATATACTGACTTTGGGGGAAAATTAGCAATCATCGCTAAATGCATTTTGGCCTTTTCAGTTCAATTTCGATTAAATTTCTTTTTCCTCTGCTCAAAAAAATGTGCAAATTTAATAAATAGCAGGGGACAAAAATTTGATTAGGAAAGAATCCAAATGTATAGAAAAAACAGTCAATATTGTATTTAATGATTAGTTACTGCTGCAATAATCCTAATCGCAGAGGTAACTAAAGCATTAAGCAGTACACTGATAGAGTCCATAGGTTCCCCATACCTCCCACACCACCACCTTATTCCCCTACCTAGCACTATGCTAGATGAGGAGGATTGCAAACACTTCCCATCTCCTACCCATGTCTCTTTGGGGTAGAGTGGCTTAACCTATCATGACCCTACTCAAGGCCCCTAACCATGGGGTGAGGGGTCTGATGTGGGATTCAATTCTATTCAATTCAATGTAATATATTTTCCCTCTGCTAACAAAATATTTAACAAAAAAGCAGGGAAAATTTGTTTGAAAAATTTTTTTGATTAGAAAAGAATGTATATAAAAAAACAGCAGAAGTCACATTTAAAGTTAAGATAAGCAAAGGTAAGGAACTGATGGCAGGTCTCCTACCGTCCTACTGACTAAACAAGAGACGGCTACTGTGCAGTCACGGTGTTGATATAGGAATCTTCTGTTTAGTGTATGCGCACGTGAAGAGGTATGCAACTGTAGTAAGATGTTGAATCAGTTGCGAATTCACCACATCAAATAAAATAAATATAAAATAATAATTCAGAATGTGCAAATGTTGCACCTCTACACAAATGTGCGGGCATTCATGAATGAATGGTTTTGTTCCAAAAGTAACAGCTTCATTTTAAGTGAAACTATTTGCAAGCAAAAAGGAAGGTGTGCACACTATTAAAAAGATCTAAGAATGTTTTTTTCAGCACCACAGGTAATCACCAATATTGTATTAAGAAACTGAAGAAGAACTGATATGTTATTGCTTTTGTGTGACTTGTATGACGAGACATTGTTGAACTCTCTGACTCCAAACATGATTAATCTAGCTTGTTTAAAAAGCAAATGTGACTTCTTTAGAGGTCAGGGTCTCTGCATATTACTGTTCAGAGAAACTATGGTAAAAAACAGAAGATCTAACAGAAAATGCAGCAAAAAGAAATTTTTGTTGAAGACCCTTTCATTAGATTTAAGAAATGTAAAAGCCTGGTGAATTTGCATCCCTTCATGTCCATACACTCCAACAAAAGCAATTTCACTACTCCTTATTCACTAAACAGTGGATTCCCTTGATGAAGAAGCAAATGATGATGGACATAATTCGAGGTGCAGTCAGCCAAACATTTGCGGAAGTGTTAGTGATTCAAATTCGCCCAAACATATTAAAGTGATGTTATTTTCCCATGATTTTGATATATATGTGTAAAGGAGACAATATCACCTTAACGGTATATTCCTTACATTAATCACAAAATACTCTTAATAGACAGGATTGATTATAAGGAAGGACATTGTCCCACATTTTGATCACAACCACTGTTGCAGTATTAAAGTTGCCTACATTACAAGTGATTTTTACATGTGACAGTATTCTTAGGTGAAGGTACCCCTTGGTGGCTCTATTTTCCTTTGTCATCGGAGTGTACAGTTGCTTTCTGCCAAACAAGAACCCTGCCATCAAACCCCTACTTGGCCACCTTTGAGCTGGCAAAGTCAATCACCACATTCGGAACAGTATGCATTTCACCAGTTCAATGCACTATAACACCTGGTAAATAGCTGGAAGTCCATGTCCATTGGAAGGTGTAGAAATGGATTCAAATTCACTATATTGCAGAGTTTGCTGAATAAGTGGAATTGGTGGTGAATGGATGTGAATTCAGACTTTGATGCAACTGTCTGCACTGCACTTAAATGTTTTTACTGTCAGGGATGGATAAAACTATTCCAGAACCCAGTTAGTAAAGGGTACATTATAAAAAGTGATTCAGCAATCCAATAATCAGTTTTCTGATATCCCACAATATATGTGGATGTAGATGTAAATATTTCACTGTGGCTCCTCTGTGCAGTTTAGATTCCTCTAAGAACAAGTTTTAGAAGATCAAATTTGGAGGAACCTCAATGATCATTTCTTGCTGAGTTTGAGAGCCTCATTGACTAAAGTGCAAATTCACCTGTCGAATTCACTTCACTACAATTCAAGTCACATTGCCAAAATAGATGCAAATTCACTTCTCAGGATTGACTAAGAGGAGAATACACTTGTCAAAGAAGCAGACAGTGGCGAATGCTGTCAGATGTGTAGTGTGGCATAATCAGTCAGATAGAAGTAGGATGAGAAGTCTTGCAGAGTGAGATAAATTCAACAAGTAAAGGGCAATGATGTCAGTCTCACCATTTCCCACTAACTGTATTCTGTGAATATTCTATCTATTTCTATGTCATCGTGTCCCTAGGTCATGTTGTCACTTAGTTACAGTCGCCAATGTTACTTTTAAATGAATATTCATCTTACACACCACTAAAGTTCTGCCATCAAGCCCCCAATTCGCCAGTCTGAAGTGGCAATGCCAAACAGGTGAATTCAAGGTAGTTCACCTAGATGCATTTGCTCCTTCGCACAACTTCGCTGCTTAGACAATAGTAGAAATACTTGTGCATGCGCATGCAAAATGATGCAAAGAGCTTTGTAAGTTTAAGACTCCTATAGTTGCCCAAATCGGTCATGTATTTCACACTTCGCAGACTTTGCTCAATAAGCAAACACGAGGAAGTGGAGAATAGACACAAATTCAGAGCTATACATGACTATTCGGACTTTAGTCAATGGGGCTCCAAGTCAGGAGGAAATTGTCAATCTTTCTTACAAATGTGCACAGTTTTCAGGGACGTAGGCAGGATTTTTTTCTCGAGTGGTGAATATTTGGGAAAGTGAGACGTGCAGTACGCATGCACTGAATATTTGCTCCTGCTCTCTTTATTAGATCACACCCACATATGGAACATTATTACATTTAAGGGTGAAATTTAATAAAGTCAAAAATCACAATATCGCGATATTGTAATATCGATATTGCGATATTGAAAGTTTATTGATATCACAATATCAGCAATATTGATATCAAAGTTTTCAATTTTATTACATTTCTCCCTTAGAGTGTAAAACCAAACAACAGAACTGTGCATTGTGGGAGAACTGGTGTACCTGATTTTAACTGTGGTTTAAATTTTAATTTCAACCCAGGAACAGCATTTTAGATGGAAGTCTGAGAGCACAGCCTGAGTAATATCAGATTACTAACTAAAATGGATTCCAAACCTTGTCTCTTACATACAAAATAAACCTCTATGCAAAGAAAAAAATTCAGTTAACTTCTATAAATAATAATGAAAAAAAAATATCACATTTCCAAAATCTATTTTTTGGTTAACTACATCATACCAGCCATTACCCAGACAAAATAACAGGATTCCTTTTCAGGGTAAGGTGACTGAACTCAAAAGTCATAGATATATATATGGGCCTTATTCATTAAAGTCCAAATAGTCACTTTTATTGGCTTATTGGCTACTTCCTCATATTCAAATATTAAGCAAACTCTGCCATGAGATGCTTACAATAGTTGAAGACTTATGGAGCATGCTAATATTACAGTAGCACTATGGAAATAATTGTGTTTTAAGGAAAAGCGTGTTTACATGAACGCGCTTGAGAATATCGCGGGAGGAAGCGACTTGTCAATCATATAGATGATGTTTCCTCTTAGCTCCGCCCAACCCAACTAGTGAAAGAAAAGTCAGACAGACAGAGAATCAGAGAGTGAAAAAAGATGTATAACGTTACATTTTTAAAAATACATCTATATTTTTAAAAAGTGTTTATTTCATTAGTAGAACTTAATTCAGTAATTGAGTTTTGAGGTGACAGGTGCAATTTAAAGGCATAAAAAACAATGCTATTGCTCTGATAGGTAGGATTTGAGTTAAGTTTTAAAATTACTTCTTGGCAGAAGGTAGAGGGGTATAGAATTCCAGAGATACAGGGCAGCAAGTAAGTAAGGTTTAAAACAGGAAATATCAGCATTGGTAAGTGCTGCTCAAAGAAGCTTTGTGTGGAAAGGAGTCGATGACTAGGTGTATATATAGGCAGAGAGATTGGGAGGGGTGGAAAGAGTAGAATGATTTCAATATCAAAATGAATGCTGTAAATAATTATTTTTTTTGATGGAGAAACATGGTTTAGAGAAATGTTGTGAGAATGTTTTTAGCAGCGCCAGCATTGTGTTTAGAGAAGTATAGCGAAAAAGTCAAAAGACACCCTAACATAATGTGCAGAAATAACAAACTTCAAGAACACATCATCAACGAGAATGGAAAAGGTGAGAGTAGGGCCAGGTATGAGTGAAAAACTAATCAGTTCTGTTTAAGCAAGATTTAATTTGAGGTGGTGCTGGGCCATCTAAGAGTAAATTGCTAGAAGACAGAATTGAGTCTGGATTTCAGGTATTAATGCCAGGAAAAATAAGTATCATCTCCATACAAGTGATACTGAAGAAGTGGATAACATCCAGTGTTGGACGAAGGCATCCTGAGCCCACTAGAGAAGATGATTGCAAGGGTCCACAACCTATTAGCAAAATGTGTCATGTACACTAGAGCAATCATAATAAATTATCAGCTTTGCAGGGCATTATGTCACAGGTCCACAGGGGTTACTACAGCACTGATACACCTCTCAAGGCACTAAGGCGAATTTGGCTGCTGTTATGCCTATAGGGGGACAAACAAAACATGTTGTAAAACAGGAACATAGGTGGTACACCTCTGGAGGAGCTAAGATGCACATTGACTGTAACTAGGAACAAGGTTGCTGTCACGCTTGCAACACATTAAAAGAGCCAATAGCCCAAGTGCTGGTGTAATTAAAGGTAACTAGGAACCTGCAAATGTTAAAAAAGATGCTTTTTGTTACAAAGCCTGGGCCCACCAATACTGAGGCCCACCAGAGGATCCTCTGGTGCTCTGGTGGGCCAGACTGACCCAGATAACATCACCCAGAGAAAGAGTGCACAGCGCGCATACTGAATATGATGACTGCCTTAAGTGTTGTTGTATTCACTAAGAAAAGATGCAAATTAGTGCATAACTAAGTGGTTGGTGTAAGTTTGTGACCTGTAAGTGAATTTGCCACATTGCATAACATACTGATCTTTTCTGAATATGCAAAGTTAGAGAAGTGGTAAATTGTCATGAATTCATGCATTTACACAACAACTCACACTTTGATAAATATGAGTGAGATGTAAGACTAAGGGCCTTATTGACTAAAGTCCGAATAGTTGCGTAGAGCTCTGAATTCGCATCTACTCTCCACTCCCCCATGTTCACTTATTGAGCAAACTGTGCAATGTGGCGTATAAGCAACCAATTCGGGTGACTATAATAGTCTTGAACTTACGGAGCTCTTCATCATTTTCATACACGTGCACAGGTACTTCTACTATTGACTAAGCGGAGGAGTGTGTTGAAGGTTTGAATGCGTCCAGGTGAATTGCTAGGTGAATTCATCCGTTTGACTTCGCCACTTCAGACTGGTGAATTGGGGGGTTAATGGCAGGGCTTCAAAAGAGACAATAGTGATTGCGACTAAATGACAACATGACAATGGGACAAGGTAACATAGAAATAGATAGAATATTCACAGAATACAGTTAGTGGGACAGTGTGAGAATGATGTCACTGCCCTTCATTGGTCGAATTTGCCTCACTCCACATGACTTCTCATTCTATTTTCATCCGACTGACTATGCCACACTAGGCATTTGATCGCCACTGTCTGCTTGTTCGACAAGTCTATCTGCAGATTTACTTTTATTTTATTATTTTATTTTATTATTCATTCTTATATAGCGCTACTATTTTACACAGGGCTTTACAGAGATTCATCATTCACTTCAGTCCCTGCCCCGATTATTACTGAAGGGACCAACGACATTTCTATTTCATTTATACAGTTTCATTTGGTTTTTATTTTTTTTGTTAATCCCTTCATCCAACACCAGAGCTATGGATGTGTAAAAAAATACATGGAAAACATCACCTCCAATAAACCAGGGGGCTACAATTGAGAGAATAAGATGTTCATTTGATTTAGACTGTAGACAGAAACAACAATTTAAGTAAGTTTTTATCAGATGCTTACCTATTCTAAATACTACAGTATGTGTAGTACTTCCAATGTAAATCTGCTTGGGAAATATATGGCAAAATGTCTCCATCTTCTGTCACATTGCTGGTTATGCAACAAACACACAAATAATAGATTTCTTGTTGCATGTTTTCTCATGTATAGGTTTACATATCAAATGGTTCAAGATTAAAATAGTAGCACTTGGTGGCAACTAAAACTCACTAATAGACCTCTTACAGATCGCAGTGTTTATATCATTCTCGAGACACACAACTATTGCATCCTTTAAAAAAAATTAATGTAATTTTAACTATGTTTTTTATGATTAATAGGATGCAATTTAGAACTATATGATATCAAATTAAATCTGACTAAGAGGGTTATTCATCAAAATACTAAATTGTCCTTTATTATATGGATATATGTAAAGATAGCATCAATATGCTTATTTAGGATTGAATTACCTACAATACACTCTACAATACCTACAATATATTCTTACTTGGGAGACTATCCACAGAAAGTACTTTGTGACAATGTGCAATTTAGTGGATAAGCACTATAGTCCAATTAATGCAATGAATCAATTTTAATTTATTTTACTCTTTCATGAATCAGCCTCTAAATGCATACAAATCTGAGCATCTTCTGATGCATTTGGGACTCCACAGAGGTGAATGGAGAAATGAAGAAACTAATGTAAGACTGAATAGTTAAAAATCACAGTAAAGTTGCAGCATGCTACAGACTTGTTGGGGGGTTTGAGTCATATCAAGTAATGTGAATATATGAGTAAAAGTGAAGGGCAGTGATGTCAGTCTCACCATATCCCAATAACTGTATTCTGTGGATATTCTATCTATTTCTATATCACCTTATCCATAGGTCACATTGTCATTTAATCTCAGTTGCCATTGTCATTTTTGAATGGTTGACTTATGCAACACCGGACCACTGCTATCAACCCCCCCAATTCAATCAAGTAACAAGGTATCTGTGGCCAACTGGACGATCCGAGGAATCACCCCATCCTTAACATCCAATAGCAGAAAAAAGCAGATAACATCCAAACATCCAAAGTGAAAATTTTAATGTGTCATATCACAAAGTTTCCATAAACAACACTTTGGTGGGAATGAACCTCCGTTCATCAGGTTAACAAGACACAAGCAGTGACGGTGTATATATAGTGTGTATGAAATAATGACATCATGGTTTGCATGAGTAATTGCTCATTAAGTGTCAAATTACTTGCCTAGCAAAACTGTGTACTAGGTGGACCTCTACTGGAGTAAAGAGGAGAGGTTTTCCATACCAATTGTGTACAGTAGGAAGGAAATAGAGTGAACAAATAGGTTTTAATTTGTTCATGTGACTATAAGCATGTGTATAATGTGAATAAAAGATAAGTTGTATAGTAACAAAGTAAAATTATTATATCAATACATGTACAAATATATAATGATATATAATAATGAACAAGTGATATGGAGGTGCCACATTCTGTACATTATTGTTATAATATACATAGAAACAGCTTAATATAACTTAATTAATAAAGTCAAAGCAATTTAATTATAAATAGCAGGCAATTAAAGTAGATGATACATTGCATAACATGAATAACGATTAAAGATTCAACAGAAATGCCTAAAAGATAGCAATATTATATTGTATTTTCGTGTCCTCAAAGTTATTACAGGCACAATCTGTAATTTGGGGGAAAAAGGATAAAGAATATAATTCACAAATAGAACATTGCACAAGAAGCATTTAAAATTTATTGAGTGGGGTGATCCCTCGGATCGTCCAGTGGGCCACAGGCACCTTGTTACTTGATTGGATTTACTACACCCCTGTCTACAGCCCTACAAATAAAGAATGTTATTTGAGGAAATCAACTCCATTACAGATAATAGTGCTTATACCTTCACATTTTCCCAGCAGCAGAGGGAAGTGATATTGGCCACTGCCAATCCTATTTCCTTCACTCAAGTAGAAACAGCCGTCAATAAAGATTTGATCAAAAAATTTGAAGTACTATGTATAATTTTTATGTTTAATATCTGTATATATCTATTGTATTTATCTATTTATTCACTGTATTTATCTACCGGTATATCTATTTTAATCTATTTATTTGTATTTATGGACCTATGACTCCATAGCTCTTATTGTTCTATCTGTGTATGTAAGTCTTCCTCCCATTTAGATTGTAAGCTCCTTGGGGCATGGACCTCCAACCTCTTGTGTCAATCACAACCTAGCACTTAAATTGATGTATCCTTGTAATATTTTACTTGTACTTGTATTGTTTAATGCACTTTTTTCTTGTCTGTATTGTACTTGTATTGGTGAATTGTACAGCGCTGCATAAATTTGTGGAGCTTTATAAATAAATTTATACATACATACAAGTACTTACCAAGAGATGTCTAAGTGGTACATTGCATGCCAACACATTGGCAGAATATGTGAAGTCTGCCAGAATCCCTCTTGGTCTGTGGATATACAAAGACCTCATCCTGTGCAAAGATAATATAGACTTTTCACAAAAATGGCACCTTATAGTGAACAAATGTTCTCTGGACCTTATGGTACTTACTTTACAACCTACAGTATTCAACAAGAGAAGATCACTTTGTAAAATGAGATCAGTATTACACAGAACCTATTAAAGACTACCATTAGCCCTACAGAATTAACAGATATCGATGCTCAACTAATTAACTCTATAGAAAACCTGAGATTAGACCTGCTCCAAAAGAAATAAGAGGATGTACAAGAGAGATGCTCTTGACTATCAGCAAGATCATGTTTATGTAAAGGGGTAGGGACTAGGGGGTGCAATAAATCTTTGTTTCTTCTGCCGTGGCCTCTTCACCTCTCCACCTATCCCTCCCAATTACAGAAAAAAAAATATGGATGTGTGTACCCACCATCACGTTAATACCTGTGTCTTCAATGTGTGTCTCTGACCACAATTCTGTATCAGCCTTGGCTCCTCTCTCCACTTAGGCCCAAGCAACAAGTAAATGAATCAACGTCCAGATTTATGAGTTTGCAATCCAACCGATCCTCTTTATTTGCTCCAGGCAGGCTCCACACTTTCACATGCAATAACTAGTTCTCTTACTTCCAATATTACAGCCTGCGGACTGCCTCTTTCCCCCATCCGGCTCCAGGGGTCATCAATTTAATTCTCCCTTCTCCTGCGAGCGACTCTTCTGGGGAAGGCCTCTACTCTCC
>WMED01006652.1:0-18286 GCA_019650415.1 Pipa parva
CTGCCTGAACTATACAATGTGTAAGCGCCTGTATAAAGTTAATCCAGTTTCACTGTTATTGTATAATTTTTTTGTTCATTTTTTTTGTATAGCGCTACTATGTTACGTAGCGCTTTACAGAGGTTCGTCATTCACTTCAGTCCCTGCCCCATGGAGCTTACAATCTAGTTTCCCTATTCAGTCACACACAGATGTATGTTTTTGGATTGTGGGAGGAAACCCATGCAGGTGCAGGGAGAACATACAAACTCCATGCAGATGAAGTCCAGGGTGGAGTGTAACCCAGAAACCAGCGCTGCAAGGCAGCAGTGCTAACCACTGAGCCATTTTAATATTAAATATTAATTCAATATTAATCTGTCAACAATAAACTGCTTTCTCATTTCACATTCACAAGAATTCCTGCTGCCCAGAACTATTATTTGTTTATTGCTGTCCCCTGAGAGAAAAGGACACTGGTAGTCAAAATAGCGCTTTTTACTTTTAATAGGATCCCAATAATTAAGCCTAGGTGTTGGGGGGGGGGACTTAATTCAATGTGGGGACTGATTTTCTTTAATTATCAGTTTAACTATTTAGCTGCTGGTTGGATTTTTAACTGTTCTGTTACTGGTTGCTTTTTTCACCCTTGCGGTTCACTTTGTTTACTCTTTTACCACTAATCTTTACATTGCTACAAACTTTTTGTTGGACTTCGAAGATTTTTAAATGTTCAGAAGATGATTTTACAAGATATGGAAACTTGAATAGAGCCCAAAGTGCAAAAACCATATGGATCATCTCTAGGAGTGCTTGTTGCTACTTGTTCTAACAGAGGATTATGGGATCAGGTTACCTTCGGCATTATATCTGTGAAATGATAAATGCTGCATGCAATGTTTATTTATTGTTAACTTAATTCGTTTTCTCTATTTGCCAAGGGCAATTATAATGTGCAGCAAATGGGTTTAACCACATGTGAAGGGAAATCTTTAAAGGACAACTAAAGCCAAAAAAATAAAAAAAGACTGTTAAAACACTTACCTTATACTGAGCTGAATGATTACAGTCACAGCATGAGTTATGCTGTAATTAGCCGGCTCCCGATGCTTTCTTCACAGCGCTGGCTGACTGAGAAGCCAGTGCAAAGCTCCTCCTACCATGTTTCACCTGAGGTGAAAAATGGGTTAAATATCATCACGTTCATTGCGCAGGCCAATGAGAACGCTCCCCACAATAAGCGTGATGATAGTTGAAGCCGATTAAATAACTGGCAGGAGCTGCGCGCTGGCTTCTCTGTGAGCCAGCGCTGTGAAGAAGCATCGGGGGAAGCATCGGGATCCGGCTAATTACAGCACAGCTCATGCTGTGACTGTAATCAATCGGCTCTATATAAGGTAAGTATTTCAACTGTCTTTTTTTTATATTTTTGGCTTTAGGTCTCCTTTAATCTACGTCTTGATTCAGTTTTTCCAGATATTTTGATATTTTCACTATAATAAATAAATAAACACCAAAATAGTAAAGGCAACTGTAGTCCTTAGGATTCTGGTGGTTATTGACTAAAGTGAGAATTCGAATGTCGACTTCTCAAACAGTGGATTCCCATAGCAAATACGCGAACGCGACAGTATTCCCACGGTGAACATCAATATTCTCATAAGCCGCATCTGCAACAGTAGCAGTCTATTGTGACCGTCTTTAGCTGGCGAATTTGCACCTTTTCGCAACATTTTGGACTTTGGTCAATAACCCTCTCTAACTGTTGCATAGCTACAAGACGATAGCCGTTGGTTATGACAGGATGATGGGAATTGTGGTTCGGTAACATGTAAAATTTCTCATAGAATACGTCCCAAGATTTGTAACATAATTTTTTTTTTTTTTTTTTTGATGTATAGATTGAAAACTAGTAAAACAAAATGTTTTACACCATCGCAAAACAATTGTTTTATGACCATTTCATTATTTTTATTTATTTTGTATAAAACAATTTTGTCAAGAGTCATTGAAATGAGCATTGACCTTTGATGTCTTGGGTCTTGTGAAATGAGAGCTTCTGTATTTTGACCTCAATTAAACTAAGTAGAAACCATGAATATAAAATGTGATTTCTCCATGGTAATGTGCATGTTGACTGCGTAATACAGGCAATGTTTTGGTTCTCTAGTTCCTATGGGAGATGAGACACAGTAAGGCGCACACATTTCTCCAGGTAACCCATTATTATTATTAAATAGATGTTTTTTTTTCTTGAACAAGGAAAATCACTCTCAACCTATATCACAAGTGATAACAATAAGCCTAGCATTATTATGATGATGTTCAATGATAAACATGTGCACTGTTTATTATAATTATTAATCTTCACCTCAACCAGGTAAAGGGGCCGCACGTTGTAAAAATTTGAAGTTAAAACGGTTCTCAACCCTTTGAGGGCTGCGACCCCCGGCTGTGTGACGTTTCACCCGAACGTCATCACGTACGCGCGTCACATGGTGACGGTTTAGGCCGACGTGACCCCGCAGGAACCCTTAAAAGAAGGGTCCTGCGGGCGCTTCCGGGTGCCGCAGCAGTTCTCGACCCCCGCCGGGGTCGCGACCCCCAGGTTGAGAACTGCTGCTTTAAGCTAATGGGCCACATTCCTTTCATATTTGATATGTTACCCTCTCGCGACCACCCCTCCTCCGACTAATTTTCTTGCACTGCATCTGATGACAAATGATGGGAAGCAAACCTGCCAGGCGTTCTCCTTCCTCAGCCTGCTTTTTGCTGTTCTGACAATGTCTCTGGAACTCCAGGGGACTGCATATGTGTGTGTGTGTGTGTGTGTGTGTGTGAGACCCCTAAATCCCAATATGATCAAGATTCATGGTATATGAGCACTGAATCGAACGTTCACTGTTGTAAGCTCTACAATACAAAATGAATTTATGCAGCTGTACCTTCCCATGCCCCAGAGAAAGAATCCCACTGACTCCAAGGATTTTGTGGGATCCATTTGTTCACATCTGATTGGATTTTGTATTCTATCCTTTGCCATAAGCTTCATGTGAACTAAATATTCCAATAAGCACAGCTGAAACCATGTGTATACCAAGTGTATTACAATAAAACACAGACTAATTATGTATTTTATGCTTATTAATTATGAGGCAACACTGCTCCTTTAAAATATGTCTTTAAATAAGGACCAGCCATGTTGTCCATTATATACATCTTAAAGAACCTGTAACACCTGCAAAACAGACATAACAACAACAAAAAAATACGCAAAAAGATTATTTTATGGTATTTTACAAAGCTGCTTCTTATTTACAAAGCACCTCCATACTTAGGTTGTGATAGACTGATAGTGTCGGGTGGGCGGAGTTTAATGATGATTGACATTGCACCTCCTCCAATCAGATCAATTAAATCATGATCTAGCAGGGATCTGATTGGAAGAGTTATGATGTCCATCATCATTTAGCCCCTCCCCAGGAAGAAAAGTCAGGCTGACATGGAAGATGCCAGAAATGCTGTATAAAGGCACATTTTTAAAATACATATATATTTACAAAAACGTTTATTTCATTAGTACAACCTAAATAAGTATTAGTTTTGAGGTGATAGGTCCACTTTAAATTATAGATTTTTTGACCCCCACCTAATCTCTCCCAGGTGGGTTAAGAGTAAGGTATGCAATAATGACTGACTCCCTCCAGTGTAAAGTCCCCTGCCTCCCTAGCTAAGGAACGAAGGGAAGTTAATTATTATTGATCCCTCCTAACATTATAACATCCCACTGGGCAACAAAATAGGTGGAAGCGTTGGGTGCTCAATAGACGCATGTCTTCCACCCTCCTGCATAGGGTCCAAAAGACTCTCTACCAAGGCTTTGCAGAAGCAAAGCAAAATGCCGGTCTTTATAAATTCTAAATTACTTTACCCAGCATGCAGTGGCCATAAAAGGTTACAAGATACATAAAACTGCGTTTATTTTATGTTTCTTTTATCATTCAAAAAATTAAAACTAATAAAAAAAAACAAAAAAACAAGTTGGTCCAGAAAAATCAGTAATTCCTTTGCATCCTTAATTAGCACTAGCTTAACATTTCCCAGTGGTGTGAGGGCCCATGACAGTCAAGGGTCAAAGGTACAGTCAGTGTGCTAGACCTTTTTAACAACTGCCAGTGTCTTACGATGTCACTGTGTTCTGGGACAGAGGTGACACCATGTTGAAGATGGCTTGTCCATGGAGCACTAACAAATGGGGATCAGAACTGGGAGAGGGGTGCATCGTTGCTCCCAATGTGAAGCAGCAGCAGCCGCGAGCAACCTGTAGAGGGCAATGGTCCCCTACACATGGAAATAAAACTCTGAAATCTTGGGGAAAATAAATTGAATAGTGCAAATTTTCAGCTGTAGCATAATGTCTTCCTGGTAAATTAGCCCTTATTTGTCTGTTGCGTAGAATACCACATACTAAGGAGAGAAGTGCTAGGTATGCTGTGGAATCTGTAATTTAGTTATGTGCTCCTTTTATTCTCATTATCTTTGAAGTTGTAGTGACATAAACATGCCGATGCCATGTTATGTGCTATGGTTAATTAGGGAACAGTGTGACTAAGCTAACATTAAAATAAATTTAAAAAGTACTTTTTCGAATTTCTACTTTTGTTTCGAAGATAAGATGTCAGGTAATTTATTCTGTATAGTTTCTTCCAACGAGATTATGCACAGATCATTTACCATTACAAAAACGCATAAAACATACAATGGTCAATATGTCCATTAAGTTTATTAAATAGCCATGACAATCATTGTCACCCAATGATCATTTTGTGATGGGGGCAGGGTTGGCGAATGAGAGCAAATCATTAATCGTACGAAAGAATTATTTACATTTTTGCAAGGAATAGTTTGGTCACAACAGGCCAGTTCAGCAGTACAGCGAACACTGTTTTTATTATCGCAAGGAACAATATAGTATGATATATATCCAAAAAGTCTGTGTCACAGCGACCAACATTTAATTAGCATTAAATTGGGATTGAAAAGATTTTTTTTCATTTAAATAGCACTGCCGTATTAATCAGCAATCAAGAGAACAAAATATCTCTTTAAGGTAAAGCCACCCGCAGCCCTAGTGGTGCATACTGTAATGCAGCGGTCCCCAACCTTTTTAAGTCAATGGCTCAATTCCCCCCCGGGACATTTTTCACAGATCGTAGGGGTGAAATTATTTTTACATATAGTATATACTCGTGTATAAGTTGAGGACAGCTTTTGGGCCAACTATTATGACCCATGGATAAGTTGAGAGTAAAACTTGGGGGTTTCGTTAGCATAACATATTAAAGAATTGTTGGAAAAATACAAGATAGCAATAAGATTTTATTTATTTCTGTCAGCTACAATTTAGTGTGTGTTCTCCTTTAAGGGGCAGTCTCTGACTGCATGTGCTTTCTGTTTGCACCGGTCTGGTATGAGAGTCTGCAATGGGTGAATGCTGTTAACAGGCTTGCCCAACTAACCCACCCCGGTGAGTTTATTCAGCGCTCTTGTGTGTGTGTGCTGTAATTACTTGCAGATTCGGGTCAGTGCCTCTCCTGTTGTGCTATTGTTTGTCGCCGGCTCCAAGCAGCTCTCTCTCTCTATCTGGCTCTGTTGATCGATTTATTTTTTTTTTATGCTTTCAAAACTAACCTGACTCGTGTATAAGTCAACTGTACTATTTTAAATATTTTTTTTACTAAAATTTCTCGACTTATACACGAGTATATACGTAATTATATTATAGTAATGTATATTATAGTTATGTTTACATAAGTTGTCTATACTAAATACTGTAGGAGCCATGTGAAATGCGATGGCATATGCCTGGTCAGGGGAAAGCACTGTGTCTGCCTGGGTAAGGGAAAGCACTGTGTCTGCCTGGGCAGGGGAAAGCATTGTGTCTGCCTGGGCAGGGGAAAGCACTGTGTCTGCCTGGGCAGGGGAAAGCACTGTGTCTGCCTGGGCAGGGGAAAGCATTGTGTCTGCCTGGGTAGGGGAAAGCATTGTGTCCTTTGATATTCATATATCACATTACAAAGTACAAATCAATCAAAAGTAAAACTTACTCCGTTATTTCTTTCTTTGTAGAAAATCAATGAATAAAAAAACATAACCATTACATTGGGCTGTTACTTTGTTACTGAAAAATTGGTTTTAACCTGCCAGGGGACCAAGGATTGGAACGGAATTTTTGAAATGTCCCCCTCTAGGGGACACAGGATAGGAAAAGCTTGTTTCTTGACTTGACTGTGAAATACTTTGCCTTTTATTGTTTCAGTTTGGTTTCAACTAAATTATTGCCGATCACTTTACACTTTGAATTGACATGACCCTTGTTTTGTTTTCCTTAGCACTGCCATTGAGCATCTCTTTAAATCTTCTAGCAATGTCTCTCTCCTGTTGACATTTTTCTACAAATGCCGCTATTTTTTTGTGTCAACAGCTGGACCCACTAACATCATTATGGAGTATGGAACCATGGAGGGGGGAGACTCATCTATGATGTGACAACCAATTCCATATAGGAAAAGAAATTACTCTCCAAGAACTAAAAATCATAGGTCTTCTTTCTACAACCTGAATTGCGCTGAGCTTCATGCCAACTAAACTAAATGTTCCCGGCAAGGTATTCAATATGAAGAACTACCTGTGTTTATCTTGAGTGGGATTAGGTATGAGGACTACCAATCAAGCAGCTTCAGCATTTCCATTACATTGTAATTAAGTACAGTTAAAAATGTAAAAAGAAAAAAAGAATTTCCATAGAGACAGCTTAACATTGATTCTAGCACTCATTTATGGAAATGGGTAATTACATTAATTCCCAAGTCAACAGTTTATCCTAGGGTTTTTTCATAAGGAACAGATAGCTTGAAGTGAGATTGGACGTGACTGTGGAGTCATTGCATGCATTCAAATATTAGATTTATGTAGCGTGTTGTAATTGCAATAATAAGAAACGTACAAAAAAAGTTTGATTTTATTTGGATTTGCTTTATAATCCTTTCATAAAGATATAACGTTCGCAATTATCAGTATGCCGCAGACACCATTATTTGAGTCATTAAGGAGTGTTTACAAAAAAAAGGGGTAAAATGTATTATTTGGTTAGGATTTTATTCATCTTTTTTTTTTTTTTAATTATAAAAATATATTTATTATTGCAATCTCCAGCGCTTGCAATTTGAACTTATCTGCTTAGTGACAAGATACAGCTACCCCGCAGGTGAACGGCTCATGTGTTTACTATTTCATGTTTGTAGAGTAAAGGCTCCTCAGGTAGACATAAGGTGTGCTATACCTTATTAGATCCTAACCAAGACTTGCCAGTTATGACCTTACCTGACATTGTTCTTCTACCTCTAAGGTGGTAGCCCAAGAAGAAAGAAGACAACTTGAAGATCAGACAATTTAATGAACCTTGGGATGGGGCCTTCAGAACCTCCTCAATCACAGAGACCCAGAAAAGGTTAAGAAAACTGTTCCCCTCCTGTAGCCTGTGATATCGGTGTACTACCCAGCTGGTCCAGGTTGAAGATGCAAAGGCACAAAAAAGTAAGTACTTAAAATGGGTAGGGGGTTATGAATAACAAAATACTTTTTATTGGGCAATGCTTATGTTTTATCCTGGTTCTAGGAATACAATACATAGTATTTAGCTGTATTTAAATACTGTCTTCTCCACTATATTGTTGTTAAACCAGATCCCACTCTTAGATTACATACTGATTTATTACATACTTTTTTTTTTGGTGTCGCTGAACCTTTTAACAAAAAATGACATTTCCATGTGTGCTTTAGCAAATGCTACTGATGCAGTTTTCCTGATAGAGCTGATAGAGTTCTGTATTGTGAAATTTTTATGAATGTATTTTTTTTTTATTATGTATAATTATTCAAAGAATTTCTAAACAGCTTATTTGAAGCAGACTGCAACATCAAGAGTTTCTAGAGAAGAATGTTGACCGTCACTGCACCAAATACATGTGGGCTAAACAGAACACTATGATGCCTAAACAACTGTGTGCCAGTTGGGTGTTATAAAATACATATGGGATTATTCATCAATGGGAGTAATAGCTTAAAGGTGTCTAGTAACTTATATCAACCTATCAGAATTTGTCTTTTGGAATTCTAGGTTCTCTGTACCTGTGAATGGTCTTTATGGGTTATTAGACCTCTAGAAATATTGCCCCTGTAGATGAATTCCCCCCCGATTGCGTATTACTGTGCACAATCCATACACAATGTCATCTCTCCGTTAAAATGACACCCCCTCCAGTTCTAAAATAGTTTTGTTCATTTCCAAATGGAAAAGAAAATTCGTTGTGAACTAACCTTTTTATTTTCTCCTACATATTTCTATGTAAATCGGCCTATGCTGTTTAGCTACACTGTAAAGGTTAACTTTTTGGGGATCTCAGATTGAGTTCAAGATGGATCTTTTCCGTAGTGTCAATATTTTTGTAAAGCATGTCCCAATAATACAGACGACAAGCGAGTATTCCGCAAACACCAGTGTTTATACTGAGTATTTTTTTCTTCTTGCTGGCAAAATTCACTTTGTGGTTCGCACAAGAACTTATGAAGAAAGATTTTAATGTTGTTGCTCTTTTTTTGTTAAAAAAAAATTGACTGTGACATTTGCTAAATGCTATTTTTATGTAATTTAGCCAATTAATGTACTTTTGAAGTTTTATGAAAACAGCCTGGCTAATTGAATGTCCATATTTCTCACTATTTTATGAATTTGAATTGCCAGGGAAAAATCATCAAAGTAGTCTAAAAAAAACCCCCCCAAAAAATACTGCTTTAGCTATTGCTCAGATGAAATCCAAATGCTATGAAGCCAATATGGTGAATTCTTCATTTAAAAATGTTTGGCTTAGATATGGCTTGCATTATAAATTGTATCGGATTTCAACTTTGATCTTATATTTAGTTTTCATGTTCTGAGTTCTATTTCATTTCTCGGTACGATTTATAACAATGTGTTACATGAATCATTACTTACATCGAACAACATAGCAAGTCAAATGATAGTCTAATATATATATATATTTTTTTTATCCCGAGTAAGTTCAGGTATGAATACGGATGATTTTGACTTGAGTGTTAAAGGGGGAACTATAGTGGTAAACCATACTTTCCTGATTGATCTAGCAGTAATAGACGTCACTTACATAGACCCAGAAGTGAGCAGGGCAGCAATGTATTAATCTGGCGATTCTGGGCTTTGTGCACAGCTGCTAGATCAATCAGGAAAGTATGATTTATGACTATAGTTCCCCTTTAAATTTACTTAAGCGTTTGATTTGAGGGCAAGTCCATTTTGAATTATTACTTCATTGTTTCTCATTTATTTTTTTTTTTAGTTCATTTATTTACGCTCTGGGGCTTGTTTGGAAGATTTGCTTTTCCTACAAGGCCAGTTCATCGGTAGAAGCCTAGGCTTTCTACTCACTGATGGTTTCCAGGCTCGCCAATCTGATAACTTTCCAGCCCAACGATTAAGATAATGACGTGCCCATTATACCAATTAAAATGTACAATACAATAAAGACAACAGATACCTAATGAATTTGAAAAAAAAACAAACTTAATCATTGGTACAGTTTTAGGGTGACATTTAGAAAGCTCGATTTTGACCTTTTTCGAATTTTATCCGTGTAAAAAAAAAAAAACGGGGTGCCTGATCGTAAAATATCAAACGATACTTTTCGATCGATTTTACCGTTTTGAAATTTTTTGATCGGATTTTTCAATGGAAAGGTAGCCATGCTACTAACGTAAAGTACAGCTACCTTTCCATCAAAAAATCCGATCGAAAAACTCTATCGAAAAGTATCGATCGATGTTTTTCGATCGGGCACCCAATTTTTTTTTTACATCAATAAAACTCGAAGATCAAAATCATCTTTGGCGAGGTTTATAAATTTCACTCTATGTGATGATTATTACTAATATCAGATTAGAAACACTGAACTGACAAAGTATACTATGCCGACTAGGAATAAGTTATCACAGTGCAATGGTAACATAAATACCAAAACATGGGGTGAATGATAAGGAAAGGAAATCCAAAACTCGATAAGCAATAAATAGCCATGGTGAACTGTAGAGTAGTGATGCATGGAATCCAAAATTAAACTAAGGGGGTTACTGGCTAAAGTCCAAATTCTTACGTAAAGGCATGAATTTGCCAGCTAATGACAGTTGCACACTACCCAATAGATGGCTGCTGTAGCAGTCGTGACTTTACAATGGGAATATTGTTGCGATTGTGAATTGACTATTGTCGTGGTCGTGAATTTACTGTGGGAATCCACTGTTTGGTCAATAAGGAGTAGAGAATCAGGGGGTTATTCACTAAAGTCCGAATTGTTGCGTATAGGTGCAAATTTGCCAGATAAAGACAGTCGCAAGAGGCTGCTACTGTCGCAGTCGTGTCTTTATTATGGGACAAATTGTCTCAATCTTAACTTTAAAAATTGTCACAACTTTACAATGGGGAAATTGTAGCAGATTTGCTACGGGAATCTGCTGTTTGCGAGTTCGACAGTCGAATTCGTACCTTAGTGAATAACCCCCTTCCGTTTCTTCAGGATTGCTACCTCATTCTGCAATAAATCTTCATCATCCTTGAAGTTCTCCTGAATCTTTATTGCTACCAGTGTCTGTTTTTGTGTTCCCGCATTTCACTACGTACCCGAAGCTACCTTAGCCTAAAAATTCAAGTGTCTCATACAAATTTTTTGGCGATGAGATAAGGTCATGGGGCTTAAGTTGATAAACTCCTTCTTCCTTTACCGTCAACTTTAAAAAAAATGGTTGGAAGTCCTCCATGATCTAAAAAAACAAACAAAAACCCCAGAATTTATTACTAGTGTAAAAATCATCTATTATATTGTTGTGCATTAATAAATAATCTCCTCTAGACTGTCTAGGTTTTTCTCTAACTTTTGAAACTTGGGTTTTCATATCATTGGGCGCATTTTATCAAAGCATGATGGAATTTTGTAAAATGACATATTATAGCATTAAAATGAATTAAAACCATTCTGTTGTATTGTATAGAGGATCCATGGAAATGTAGGCCAAGCATTACAGTAGCATTATTCACAAAACGCCAATAACAAGCACTAAATAAAGAATATCTGAAGCAATAAACATGGCAGCCATTTGTAGCCTTTCAGCCCCTCCTCCTCAGTTGAGAAAACTGGTATCCTGGACATTGACAGAGTATGTGTGGAAACCAGGGCCAAGTCTAAGGATAGGCAAGATCTCATCTTGCAATGAATAGTGGGCCTTTCTGTCGGACCCCAAGGACCCGAGCAGACCCACCTGGCATATTAGGACCTTCTCTTTCCTCTGGTTGGCCCTGTCTCGCCAGTTTGACACTGTGTGTGACGATGCGTCAGCATTTATTAACATATTAATGTTGATCCAATATGGTGGCCGTGAGATACTATCACCAGCAGTTCTATAAGATATCAATAAAGGTACTGACTTGCTGCTTCAAAGTACAGCAGTTTAAGCTGGTAGACCCGGTATGTTCAGTATATCTGTTGTGGTTAAGGGTACATTTTTTCTTCAAGATATATATGGGGGTTATTCAATAAGGTGCGAAATTGACTGTCATAGTAAATCCGCTACAATTTCCCCATAGTAAAGTCGCTACAATTTTTAAATTTAAGATGGCAACAATTTTCCCATAATAAAGTCACGAGTGCAACAATATTCTCATTATAAAGATGCGACTGCGACATTATCAGCCTATTGCGACTGTCTTTATCTGGCAAATTCGCACCTATACGCAACAGTTTGGACTTTAGTGAATTAACCCCCTCAATGTGTGACATATTCTTTGTTTTCCAAAAACAGCAGTGAGTATCATAAAGCGTAATCATCTGACTCGTATATATCTGGAACTAGTTCTTATTTGGAAATTATAATTTAACTTCAAAGATAACATATTTATATGTCTTTTGTAGGGATAACTGTCACGTCAGTGAAAATAAGGTTCTTCTATCTCTGTTTGTGGCATGATTGGCCCTTTATTTGGCATTAAACCCCAGGGTTTTAAGATGAATTAATTTGTAAGATTCAGGTGGGGCTTATTCAGAAAAGTGAAAATTCAACTGACAGTAAATTCTCATCACTTTGGGTTGGGATTTTTTGTTTTGTTTTTTTAAATAGAAAATTATATTTTTTAAATTCTATCCAATTTCACTTTTTCGTAGTTAGTAAAAAGGAGTTTTTAGTTCATAATATATAAAAAAAAAAAAAAAAAAAAAAGAATTTCAATAAAAGGAACACATTGTCCTTTTTATGTTATTTTTCACATTTTAACACCTGCTTTTTACTGTGATGGTATTCATGGCTTTTGAATAGATATTTAAAGTGAAAAAAGAAAAAAAAAGTTGAACAATGCTTACTATATGGGAGAACATAAAAGATATTATAACAGAAATTAGGTGATGACGTGGGTGCCATTAACTACAGGTCATGTTGCAGGGAGAGAAAAAAAAATAATGTAACTTCAAAAGGTTAGATTAGACTGGGTGGGAACAGGTGCCATGAGAATGCATAACGTTGACGATGGGATAATGGGTCATACCACGAGAGCAATTGTAAACAGGGAAATAAATATGTCAAAAGGAACTAAATATGACAAAGGTGCAATAAAGATCGAACCAATTGCGGAATTTCATACTGTGGGAAATTGCTGGAATAGGGTTTTACTTTTCTTAAATCTCAAAATAATTATCGTCTGTTTCCAATGGTATGCACAAAAGAAGGGATTATCAAGGTGGACCTTCAATAAAACACAATAAATTTAGACCTCAAAAAGGGTAAGACAAGTAAATCATGACACTTGAGATTTAGCATCATGTGATATGAAGCGAGACATCTGGAGTCTGAAGATATTAATGCTTTGTAAGTAATGTTGACAGATCTGCTTCCTTGACCCTCGTTCATCCATCATTTTACGCTCTGTTTTTGAAATGTAAACTGCAGCAGGTTAAATCGTCTTTATCTTTTCTTGCCCATACTTTTCAATGTTTAACATAGATTTAAAAAAATAAAAGAAACAGTATTTCCCGTATTTTAGGGACATCTGTCTTCCATTGGCGCATTTTAGACGCTTATGTTGATTGCAGAAAATTGC
Source organism: Pipa parva (assembly GCA_019650415.1). Classification (NCBI taxonomy): domain Eukaryota; kingdom Metazoa; phylum Chordata; class Amphibia; order Anura; family Pipidae; genus Pipa; species Pipa parva. The sequence goes on from WMED01006652.1 coordinate 13,193, forward strand.
GAAATCTTGGTTTTCTGCTAAATATCTGAGAACTTTCAAGGCTTGGAACTCTTTGCCTTCGGAAATGATTACTTTCTAAAATTATTCTTTTTCTTAAAAGGTTCCACATCACTTTACATTATATGACTGTGAAACCCAGCAATTTTGATGGTCTTTAATAGGTAGTTTATCAAAACAAAACTTGGCCACCAACCCTGAACGTTTCTTTTAGAAATCACCTCTCTCTCTTCATTGAATTTCCATGTATGGAAGATGGGGCAGAGTTTTTTTTTTTTAGATTAAAGGCCAAGGGCAGTCTATAGTAAATTTGATGCCCAGGATGAGACATTCCCTCGATGTGCACTATTAGGTTTGTATGCACTCATGGGAAACTCAAAATCATTGCAGAAACAGATAAAGGTGGGAGAAAAATTGTAGATAGGGTTAGAAAATCAGGATCAGAACTAATACTGTCTACAGAACAAAGATCGATGGATTTTGTAGGATAAGATATAGAATCACAGCTCCAAGGACTAATTCGAGGTCAAAGAGAGGTGACCTGTTTGTGGGGTACACTTTTTAGAAGCACCTAGCGCAAGAAAAGAAAATATGTGAGAACGTTTTTGGTTAGAACTGTGATTTTATTTTGCCAGTAAGAAGATATCCCAGAGAATGAAGTTTGATATCATATGCATTTATAATGCAACAAGGGAACAAACACAAAAAAAAAGCAACACATTTAAGATAAACAATGAGATAACAAGAAAATATTTTGCATGTAGTTTATTTTATGTCTAAAGTATTGCACAAAAAGGTATTGTCACTTTACTTTAATTCCTTGGTTATCGAAGGATAAGGGTTGATTATGGTGCCCTTTCATTGACTCAACTCAACTAGTAAAGGAAGTGCACAAAATTCCTGCTTCCTGTGGGGAGAGGAGTGCTGAGGTCCCATGGTTTTGTCACAGTTCTTTCCATACAGTGAGAGGAGGATTATGTTATAGACCCCAATTCTCAGAGTCTGAAATGAAGGAAAGCAATAGCTGGCTGCACTTTAAAGGCAGTGAGGTTGTTGTAATTTTCTTTCAGGAGGCAGAAGGAACTTGTAGAGGAAGGTATTATGTGTAAACAAGGCTTTGTATAATTTGTTAGTATCTAAAAAAAAAAAAAAAAAAAATTGGATATGTGAAGTACATAAATCAGGGCCGGCCTTTGGGGTGTGCAACCTGTTCAAGCTTCCATTGAGGGGTGGCTTCCAGTTGGTCTGTCGCACAGGACTCCTCCCACCCTATGGTCAGCACTGAAAAAAATGATTTGATGTATCTTGCTTTGTGTGTAAAAGTGGTTGGTTAGTAAAAGTGGATGGATTTTGCTGCATATGTAAATACCATTTTGTTCTAATAATATATTGACCATTCGATTTAATCTCTCCTGTGATATGTGCTCCCTCTGAATGCTATCATTAATATGTTGTTTGTGATATTAAAAGAAAGGCATATGTTGGCTTATTTGTTCCCCTCCCTTTTTTGGTTTAATTGAAATGCTTTTATTTACAAACATTTTCTTAATGCATTGCTAATTTAATTATTTAAGTATGAACAAGTATCTAAAAATGAGCACGTGCATCAGCATGCGTAAGGTGTTAAATACCTTATAGTAAAGTTAGTCATTTATATTATACTCATAGGTTTGGTATTGTACTGTACATGTGGACTGTTACTATAAAGTGACGGCCTTCTCTCCTAATCTACAGAGCATATGCATTTGTACTCAGACCAATGATATGCATGGGGTGTTTTTATGGATGAAAGTAAGCTGACTTACCCGTCACAGGAATTCTAATATTAGGAGATTAAACTTAGGTCATAAATGAGCAGTAATAAATTTGTGCATATATAGCTAAATATTACCCAGTCCCACATATCTTTTTCAACTCTGAGCATTGGATTTAGTAGCCTAACTTAAGGAGTTGGCAGACCACTGTTCCTGAGCCGCATGCTGCCTTCAGCTGCCTTGTTGTGGCTCTTAGTTCATCTCCCTCTCCCCCACCCATGACTTCCAGTGCTTCTGATAGGATGTTGGCAGGTCATGTGATTGGGACTGTGCGCTTCTCCTCCTTTGCAGCCCCACAAAAAATTTTTCCCCAGTGGATGAGGGAGCAAAATGTCTCCCTCCTTGCAAAGGTTGCTGCCCCCTGCCCCAGCCTTACTTGATATTATACCTTTAATAGTTTGGTCACTATGACTGGTTATCATAATTCCCATTCCCTTTGTAGGTATTTCTCTATTGTGATTTCTTTTTTTCTTCTGCACAATATGAAACTTAAAATTCTACTGTATTCCCATTCCCTATTCCTCTCTGCTTCCATTTTAATAATGTAACAATCTCTTCCTGACCTCAGCACACTCTTAACAGTCAAGTTGTTCATTATTTCCCCAAATGCCTACTGTAAAAATTAAAAAAAAAAAAAACAAACAAACAAAAAAACTCAGGGACATCCATCTTATTTATTTCACATTTTGACATTATTGTATATTCAGTAGCATCTCCCATTTGAGTCATTTATCAACTTATACTAAACTTGCTGCTGACATCAAAATTTACTATGTGTTCCTCAAAAAACAAAACAAAACCCTGCATCTTTAAGAAAAGACCGTTGCTAGCGAGGAGCTTACCAGAGATAAATATACAGACAGATGTAAAGAGAACCATGTGAAGTATGAACTGATGCTCAACTAATAGTTTGAGAATGATTTTATAAATAACTACAACACTTGACGTCAAATGTGGTCTTTTGAAGGTCAACATTGAGTTGATCTATAATATCAGAAATTTAGCTGCAATTATATTATCTCATATGCATAACAGGCCCATAAATTATTTTTTCGACCTTTAAGATAATCATGATAAAATATCATGGCTTCCCATGGTTACACTCCTCCTTACAAGGTTCCTATTCACAATGACAATGTTTTTTTGTGAAACACATTTAATTGAATCTAATTTAAATGAGGCCTTTTTACTGGAGAAGTTTTCAGGCCAAGCTTTGACAACTCAATCAACACCGAACACAAAAGGTTACTGTTTTTTTTTTAATAGTTTGAAGATAATTTTGTTTGTTTTACCATGATGATCAGTAATGACTAATCAAATATAAGTACCACTATTAATTTTGGAGAGAGAGAGGCAATCCTTAAGCCTTTATCTCACCTAATCATGAGACACACATTAACTATACATTTTCTAAAACAATAATAAACATGCTTCAGTAAAACAAGAACTGATGCTTGCATAGAAACTATAAAATTGACTCATTTTGGAAAAAAAAATCCTACCACTGAAACACTCAGGGCCTTATTGACTAAAGGCTGAGAAGTCGCACATAGCCATGAATTCATATTTCATCACCATTTCCCCGTATTCGCTTCACTTATTGAGCAAACTCTGCAATGTGGCATTTAATTTGTACAACTACTGTTTGGGCGGACTTATGTAGCTCCTACGATTAAGCGCCATGGCGCGAAACGCGTCAGGAGGCGCTACCGTTCATTGCTTTTAATGGATTTTGTTTTATGCGATTGAAATAAAATACTGATTTTAAAATTGGGAGTGCCGGATTGAATTGCTACATTGGATGGAATTTTGGGTTGTTATCCTGAGCACCCCGTGGCCTACATTTGGCTTTTGACTGATTTCTTCACAGAGGAGCGGCTTAATTATACAACTTCTATATAGCTCTTCACATTACTTTGCGTGCACAGGTACTTTGCATATTCTGCAAGAGTCAATCATAGTCATAAATTCGACAAGGCATAGTGCTCCAAATTCAACTGTTTGACTTTTCCACATCCGAATGGCAAATTGGGGGGGAGGGTTGACAGCAGGGCTCTGGCATAGCATAAGTCGACTATTTCTTCAAAAGTGACAGTGGTGACTATTTAGTGGCGTTCACCAACACACATCAATGTTTGATCCATTTATTTAGTGGCCTTCACCAACACACATCAAAGTACCTTCATCAGGTCCACCCCCTGAAACACTGATGCATGTTTAAGGCCACTAAATAAATGAATGATTTCCAAAGGCAAAGCTGTGTACTACCCGTTATTAATTTATTGGAATCCTGTGATAAAGGTGTTAGCCATAACACCCAAGGAAACCAAAACCTGCTACTAATTATCCCTAGTTTTAAAGGGGGGAGTATGTAGCAGAAAGCAACATTTTTGTATAGTTCTAAAAAGGTCACAGTAATTTTCATAGAAAAGCCACCCTACTCACAGTGAGTGAAAATTCCTGTACAATGATTTTACTACGGGGTGGGCAAACTACGGCCCGCGGGCCGCATCCTGCCCTGAAGACGTCTAGATCAGCCCACATTAGGATGAAAAAATGGGGGGGGTGGCCAACCGCCATAGGCATCAGCACGCTAGACACCCCCCCTCCGGCCCTCTGAATCTATCCAAGGCCATTCACGTGTCCCGATGGGGAAAATAATTGCCCTCCCCTGCTTTACTACCTACTTCGTAGTGTCTATTCTGAAACTGTGACCTCATAATACCAAAGAAATTAGTATTATCACTGAAACTGTGATCTCCTAATACCAAAGGGATTAGTATCATCACTGAAACAGAGACCTCCTTGTGTAAATAAAAACATAAAACTGTGGAATACTAGTATGTATTGTTCTGTATGCTATACTTTGTTTGTTTTTTATCGCTAGTTTTTTTTTATCAGAAGTTTGAGAAACTACATGGAAAAAGACAAAATGAGGCTATGTGTGTATATATATATATATATTTTATTATTTTTCCAGATAAAGCTTTGGGGTTAAAATAATTTAATAAAGATAGAGCAAGAAGAAACTGGTGAGTCATAGGGCAGAAGTGGGTGTCAGGTGAATGAGAAAGAAGCCGATGGCTTTAATGAGACTCACTGTTCATTTCCCTTATTGTATCAGTCATTTCTCTTGTCATTCTTCACAACCACAGCACAAAAGAATTATCTTTCTCTGTTGCTGCAGTGCAGTTAGGGACATCGAACCCAGGTTAGTCAAGGTTATATATATATATATATATATATATATATGTATGTATAATTTTATTTATAAAGCGCCACA
>WMED01006653.1:4670-18286 GCA_019650415.1 Pipa parva
GGGGGCGCCTAGGGCGCCAATAGAGCCAGAGCCGGCTCTGGATACAGTATATCAGAGTTGCATTCATAACTACATAGCAATGCCACCTTGAAGATAGTTGTCTGGTTTTGGGGTTAGGGCCACAATTGTTAATGTGATTGTGGTTTACACATTATAATTCCAACAATAGATTGATGACAAAATCCTAAATAGAAGATGTAATTTAAGTAAACTGCAAATCTATGTCACATTCAGTCTCTATTACAGGTGGTTTGGTAGCATTTCTGACCAGTTGTGATCCCATGGGTAACCACAATATTAGATAGATATAGTTCCATTAGATCTAGAGATTACGCTACTTGCCAAGGGTCTCATACTCTTTGCATTATATTGATCAGTTGGAAGAAGCTATACCAGACTTTTACCTTTGGGCTCTCATTCCTAACAAACACAATTAAACTCACTTTCCCCTGTGCTCTCTTCTACAGAGAAAAATATATGACACAAATTCATCCTTTTACAAAGCAGGCATACAATGTTTGCGGCTGACCCCACACAAGTTAACAATATTTGTTCACAATAGCTCCCTGGAAAAAATAAATTCAGACATGATGTATGTCCACTCCCAAAGTACTAGTGTGAGACCAACGCATTCTTTTCATCTGTGATGGAATTTCATCATCGGGCTTAGACGTTTATCATAATTTTATGATAGTTTCATTACACTTTATTTCCTATCATTTCAAATCAACCTGCATACACCTCTTGGTTCTCATTTGTTTTTATCTTTCATATTATGTAACCTTTATTATTTGCTTAATGAGTTTTTACAAATTCTGAAAAGGGCTTTACTGAGATAATATATGGAAGAGAAATGACCAAACAACAAGCCTTCAATATCATCACATGCTTACTAAGGAGCTAGGGTAACTTTTTGACATATTACTGTATAATTACTTTGTGATATTTTTTTTTCTTTAAAATCCCACAGTTATTTCCTTATAGATTAGTACAGAATACAAACCTTATTTACCCCTGTTTAGTACAACTTCTTTAGTTACTCCATTCTCTCTGTGTTTTATCTTCTTATATTTTCTTGTCATCATTCCACCTTATATTCTCTACTGTGTAATTATACAAAAACAAAAGACAAAAAAAAAAAAAACAAGATAAAGTCACTCAGGGCTATTATTCATTAACAGAAATTTCTAGAGTCAAAAGTGCATTCATAATTTGAGAACTATTTATCAGTCTTGCTGTATAAATGAGCTAACTTTCAACTAGTGAAAACAACATTTATTACAAACATGGTCTCATATTGTGTTTCAGCACATTATTACAGCTCTTATTACCCTTCTATCTGTGTTTGTAAGTCTTCCTCCCATTTAGATTTTAAGCTCTATGGGGCAGGGACCTCCAACCTCTTGTGTCAATCACAACCTGGCACTTAAAGTGTTGTATCCTTGTGATATTGTACTTGTACTGTTAACACACTTTTCCCATGTCTGTATTATATTTGTATTGCTGAATTGTACAGCGCTGTCTGAATTTGTGGAGCGTTGTAAATTATATAGTATTTGCCGGCGTATGAGACGACTGGGCGTATAAGACGATCCATAACTTTTCCAGTTAAAATATAGAGTTTGGGATATACTCTCTGTATAAGACTACCCCTCTTCCAACGTAAATCCTGCTTGGATTGGTCAGCTCTCCCTTCCTGCCCAGCCCTCCCTGTCTCCAAGATTTTCAGAGCACCATCACACTGTGCTAACCCTACAAGCCCTACCCTCTGAAGGAGGGGGGCACTATCTTAGTGTTCACCCCCTCTTTTTCTCTCTCCTTACCTAGCTCCTCTGTTGCCCAGCTGTCTGTGCTGAGCACTATAGCGTTTTCTCTCCTCAGCAATGATTAAACTTCCTGTCGCTCACAGGAAGTTACATCAATACTGGGGAAGGAATGCTGTAGCGCTCAGCACAGACAGCTGGGCAACAGAGGAGCTAGGTAAGGAGGGAAAAAAGTGATACCCAGCGTATAAAACGACCCCCAACTTTTCAGATGATTTTCAGGGGTTAAAAAGTAGTCTTATACGCCTGTAAATACAGTATATATATCCCCCCACCACACTGAATTATAGCCTCTATTATTTGCAGTTTGTAAAGTAATATTTTAAGGTAACATTTTGCAGCAGAAAGACTATTATGAATAGTGCTAAAATATTACACTTCACTAGAAAAAAAATGTCTTCCACTGTTTGCTAAAAGTATCAAATATTCAAAATATCAATCTGTTTCAGAGACACTAAGCTGCTGTGCCTTTCCCAGAAACATACAGCGATTTCCAAATGTGATCAAACTGAAGCTCTGTAACAGAAAAGCTGTGATTGAAAGAGAAAAAGCACAGAGAATATTTCAATATTATTTTGACACAAATATTAATTAGATAAAATGATAGAAATTAATTGATTGCTAACTGTGAACACATTTGTTGCATCTAATAGTAATATCAGAAGATAATATTTATTTCATTTAACTTTCTTCCACAACCATTGCCATTACTCCCATAATTCCCCTCTCAGAGTGAATCTAAAGGACAAAATTTAATAGAATCGAAAATATCGATATTGTGATATCAAACGATTTTTACCGATATTGCAATATCGATACTGTGATATTGGAATTTTGTTAATATCGGTAGTAATGATATCGTGATATCAAAATTCGATCATAATTTTCAATCTGTTTATTTCTATGGAAAATCCATAATATTGCCTCAAAATTTGATATTGCGATATGGATATTGGCGACATTGGCAAAATTTTTATATTGTGAGATCGGCGATATCGAGATATCGGTAAAAATCATTCAATATTGCGATATCAGTAATATCAATATTTTTTATTTTATTAAGTTTTGCCCTAAGACCTATGTTGTAAAATTATTACCTTTTTTCAAAAAAGGAAATGTGTTTTCCATGACTTTAAGCAGGATATTCACACCTATATAAACAATGATGTACTCCAGCACTCCTTGTAGTATAAACGAGTTTTTCCTTTATTAGAACCCCATTAAAACATGTTAAAATCAAACATGGCAGTGCCATGTTTGATTTTAACATGTTTTAATGGGGTTCTAATAAAGGAAAAACTCGTTTATACTACAAGGAGTGCTGGAGTACATCATTGTTTAAGTATCCATGTAAGACGTCCGTTTTACTCCGGAGCACCTATAGACTGGTTTTTGTCACTGGGGATCGAGCGGTGAGTACCTCACTTTCTTAGTATTGCTTATTCACACCTATATCTCTAATAATATATTCTTATACTGAATTCTTGCTAAAGTGGAATTTATCTAATTTTTTTCTTGATATAAATTTAATTCTCTGGCAGTTTGGGAACTCCATTGCACTTCAAATGCAGGTCATTTTCCTTGGGAGAAAGGTCTGGAATATATAGGCAGTGCCACACACCTACGCTTGTTTCTTACAAAGCCATTCAGTTGTAAAACATGCACAAAAGGTGTTGAAGGTGGTAACATTTGTGGTTTGCATAGTAGAATAGTAACTGGTATTTTTAGATGCAGATATAAACTAAGTTTAATGGGTTTTCTAAAGTAATCATGAGCCAGTGCAATTATCTTTATTACAGAAGACTACTGATTTTTAATGTATTTACATATGAGAGACTGAAGGTCTCTTGTGCTGTTTCTTGGCCTTATCCTTTATACAGAGAGATTTCACCAACATTTTTAATTAATGTTATGTAGAAAGTGGAATTCCCTAAAAAAACTTTATAAACTTTCAGGTGAATTCATCAACAGGCTCAATTGTTTACAGAGGTCTAAAAACCCATAGCAACCAATCGTGCTTTTACAATTCTATTTCCAGTGAATGCTACCTGCAGATTGGCTTCTATGGGTTACTGAACATCTGAAAAATGTTACCCTCAATCATGACAGAATTGTCTATTACCTTTCCACCAGCTTAGCTTTGGAAAGTTCCCAAACTGGATTTTTTGCTCACTCCACAAACTTTCCAGTCTTACATGACCCCTGCACCAACTATAATAGAAAGTGCTGCAGGGAACAGTACCAATTTGACTTTGCCAAATCAAAGTGGAGAGGTAGGAAGTTTATGGCAGGGCTCCAGTGTGGTGTAATGGACCTGTTTATTCAAAAGTGACAATAAATACTGCAATCAAGTGACAACACAAACTAGAGAAATGGATACATAGAAAGGAATGTAATATTCACTTGATACGGTTAGTGAGACATTGTGAGAATGAATCTCAGGCATGACTACACATCCTACTGCTGTTTGACTGATTACACTGCACTACCCAGGAAATTGTGTTTGTCATGGTTCACTTCTTTTCTATGACAAAATCCACCACTTTATAAATAAGAAGTATCGATTTTGTGACTAAAAACATGCAAATTCACTTTGACCTCATATTCTCTTTTTAATGTATGTATATATGTATATTTTTTTATTTATAAAGCGCCACTAGGTAACTCTGCGCTGTACAAAGGGAAAAGTGCTTAACAGAGAACAAGTGAAGTAAAATACAAGCATATAATCTAGAAAATATATAACTCTAAGTGCCAGGCCATGATTGAAACAAGCGGATGGAGATCCCTGCCCCATAGAGCTTACAATCTAAGCTTTAAAATATTTGAATAAGACTTTAAATATTTCTTCTTTGGATGTTTTCTAGCACAGCTCCAGATAAAACAACCATCGTTATATCTACTAGCTTTGTTTTTCAATGCATCACAAATGCAATACCAGTACAGGTATGACTGACTATCCATTTGAATATAGCTTCATGGCTTGCCTAAATCTAAAATTCCCCCAGGAGTTGTTCTTATCTCTGAACTGAATGAGGTACAGTGGAGACAACTTGTGGAACATGATGTAATTGAAAGTTATTTAGCAACTTTCACTATATTGATGTTGTAGCTTTCTTTGCAAAGCATCAGACTTTCATCCACACAGCAAAGCTATTAAAATTACCTTTACTTCCACCTAAATAGCTGGCATTTCTCTTAACTTTTGGAATTTTGAGTTTTTGCAATATTTGTTTTTGTTTATAACATAGCACAGCAAGGTGCACTAAATTTAAAAAGTATGTAGGTATATATATTTTTATTTATAAAGCGCCACTAGGTTATACAATCCAACAATACATTTATATTACAGATAAGGTAAAATGCTTCACAAAGAACAAGTGAAGTAAATTACAAGCATATAATCAAGATGATACATCGCTCTAAGTGCCAGACCATGATTGAAACAAGAGGATGGAGGTCTCTGTCCCATAGAGCTTACAATCTAAGCTTCAAAATATTTGAGTAAACCTTTAAATATTTCTTCTTTGGCTGTTTTCTATGAAATTTCTAGAGCTAGGTTTTAAATAATTGCTTTCAGTTTTTATTTACCTACTTTCCAATTTCTTTGGAATTATGTTTGAATATATTGTATATTAGATTATATTAGTTTTCCTTAACTTCTGTTCAATCCAGACTTCTTACATGTATAAAGATGTGAAATATTACGTAAAAACCATTAAAGGATGACTGCATCCTGTATCATTAGAAAAATGAGTACTATAGTACTATATGATAGTTTATTTGGACTAACAGTTCATTGTTTAAGGCATTGATATAATATTCATATAATACTACCAGTACTTATTTTTCTAATTATTCAACTGGAATAATACAGCTTAAACCATTTTTACTCATCTTTTATTCAAATATATATTACTGTTCATTAGTATTTCATACTTGTAATTATGCTTTTATCACTAACATCAGGGGTTTTTTTTGTCTTAACTGGAAATAGTAAAGGTATCACTTTGGATGTTGCCAAGATCTTATTGACCCTATGGATTCAAGAGTCAATATACCTAAAGCAAATCTAATCATGTTTAAGGCTCATGCAAACACTAATTTCTTATGTGCAAGACATCAGAAGCAAAGGATCCAAGAGATGAAATTAATTTTAGTACCATAAAGTCTAAAGGATTGTGACATGCACTTTAAAGGGAATGTTGAATATAGTCTTTATTGATTGTGTTTTCCTTAATTATTTCCATTTTGGTTTTGAGTTTTTAGGTCTTATTGAAAGCGTAAAGCTCTGAATTCGCATCTATTCACCACTACCCCATGGCCACTTACTGAACAAACTCTGCGATGTGGTGAATATGTGACCAATTCCGGCAACTACGACAGTCACGATCTTACCGAGCACTTCACGTCACTTTGTATGTGCAGCAATGATAATCCACAGCTTTGAAATCTTTAATACCTTAACATTTACAGATTAGGTGAAAGGTAATAAGGCTGCTAAAAAATGTTTAAATAAAATTGAAATGCCAACATGAAAAAAAAAAAAAAGTTAGCATTTGAAAATGATTCACTTTGATTTTGAAAAATGAAAAGCAATTTAAAGAGAAAGATAACCTGCAGTAGAATATGGTGTTGTAGACAACTATTCTTATCATCAGTGCAGCCTGGGGTACTTATTTAAATTGAACATTTAAATAGTATTTTTTTAAACTGTAATTTTATCAAAATTACAGTATATCAACAAAGAGTAAACATTCATGGAATAAATACAAGGCAATGTTTAAGGATCTAATGAAAAATAATAATTTGAGATTATTATTTGATTCCAGCTGCTTTTTTTGTGCCATTAGATTCAGTCTCTTTTTTTTTTTTATCCATAAACCTTAAGTGAAAAATGATGCTCTCTTTGTGACAAGTAATTTATTTATTTTTACTGTGTTTTCATGAAGTAGAATAATTTCTTAAAATCCTGAGAATGACATATAGTTATTTGCTATCACTAGATGTTTATTGGTGAGTTCAAGGAAAACAACAGTGTGTTCTGTGCTATATTATGGCTGCAATTTAGTATGACTGATCTGATCATTTGAACTTTTTTGATGTGCTCCACGAGCACTGAAGAGGTTTATAAATGTAGCTGAATAAAAATGAATATAGCTTTCTAAAAGCATCACTTCAATAGAGTCTAGAATTTCACTTGTGCTTTTCTGTCATTTGTATTACATAATGCAGTACCCATTTCTAAAATGTATTGCCTCACTTTGACATTAAATAGTACATGGTAGATATAAGTTACATCTAGCTAAGTGTGTGATGGTTTCAAGAAAAACTTTTCCTACTGGTCTTTTCAGCAAATGAGAAAAGACTGTAGTTTCTTTTTAACTGCATATAGCAATTCTATAAAAAAATAGATACACAGTAGAAAATATATAATAATTACATTATAACATGCACCCTGGGCTTCATCTGCATGGAGTTTGTATGTTCTCCCCGCACTTGCATGGGTTTCTTCTGGGCACTCTGGTTTCCTCCCACAATTCAAAAACATACATCTGTGTCTGTCTCTGTGTGTGTGTGACTGAATAGGGAAACTAGATTGTAAGCTCCATGGGGCAGATACTGAAGTGAATTATGAATCTTTGTAAAGCGCTGCATAATATAGTAACACTATATAAAAATGAATAAATAAATAATAAATAAAATGCATTATTGTTGTTGGTCAAAAGTATACTTTCTTATGACTAAGCAAAAGTCTAACGTATTTAAAAGAAATACAAGTATTTCTATATTATATAAGAGGATAATGTATGTATTCCTGTAACCATATTGAGGAGAAGATTAAGAATCAACATGTTTCAAAGTAATGTTTTATTTAATACAGGAAAGTAGGGTGATGGTTCCTTCAAAATATAAACAAGTAGTTTTGATGTCAGAACTCAACATTTATAACGTTATTATTTAAAATAAGATCCATGCAAATGAAGTGTTAGTGTGTATTGTATATTATGTAACTTGTACCATCATGCCAGAAAAACTGATTAGCTTAAGGAGATTGATGTTAACCTTGAATTTTTGAAGGAACAAGGAGAGAACAGTTGCATCAATTAGGAAAAAAGGAGCTTGTGTGTGTGCTTAATTCATCACCCAGTTGTTTAGAGCTTGTACAGAAACAAGTGTCATAATAATCAATAATATCACTTACTAAAAGAAAATAAATAAAAAAATAGATCCTGTTTGAAGAAATTAAAATTGCTAAATTCCAGAATGTGAAAAAAATTGATAAAGAATTCTTTTGCCTACAAATGAAATTTTCCAAATGTCAACTAGATTTTGCTTACACATAATTTCAAAATAAATCAGATCTTTCAGTATTATCTTCAACTGATACAGTTTAATTCATTCTTAACTCATGATTATGAATCAATTATGATTCCAGCATCAAATTACAAAGCCACAGCACATAACCTAATCTGTCCCAAAGCCACTTAAAGGAAAAGTCTCTCAAAGTTAATAGAACAGCACCAAAAAAAGTTAAAGGCGCAGTGTCACAAAGTCAAATGAACTAAAAGAACCTAATTAGAGGACCAGTAATACCAAAAAAAATTGGTTAGGCACGGTACTTATTTTAATACAGTACTTCTAAAAATTTTATTTTAGAAACCGAATTCATGAATTTTATTGCTTTCTGTCTATGTTCATCTTTACTGATATTCAATGAGTTAAAATCCAAGTGACCAGCAATTTCCCCAGTTTAAAGGTTTCTTTGGATTGAATACTGCTACAATGAGAAAAGTATTAAAAGGCAGGGCCATACCTATTTCAGGGCCTCATTACCATTCTTGTCTGAATTTTAGGGGGGAATTCAGGAACCTCCGAAGTGAGGCGCGTAGTGTTCGCCTCACTTCGGAACAAGTGACTATATATATATAGTCTGACTACAAACTCATGATGTATCTATCAAATAAATCCAGTACTTAAAGGAGAACTATAGTCAGATTGCATCTTTACATATGTAGTACTATACTTTAGTGAGAATTTTTTTTTTTCTCCCCAGTAGATGTTTCATCTGAAGCAGAATGATTTATTACACAACCCTGGAAAACTCTGCACCAGAAAATGTGTGTGTGATGTGTACCGTCCAGTTTTCCATTCAGCTTCTGCATGCTGATTGAAACAAGATGAGTAATTGGATAAATGCTGTGCTTTTTCCCTCCCATCGGACTCTCAGCTTCTCTGAGAGTCTATGAGGCAGTGGGCTGGCATGGAAGCTCAGCTTCTGCATGCTGATTGGATGATCTGTCTGAGGATGAATCCCTTTTTGATTGACAGTGAAATGAGCGAATCAGCAATCTTTCATTCTGATTTGCAACAACCTTTTTTCTTTCATTATGAAAGCTGCACATAATGTCAGACAGTGTGAATGTTGTGGACAGGATTTTGGTAAAGCCATTTGATAGTCTTGTTTAGAGTTAAACAGCAGGGCAGATGAACTTCTCAGATTAATTTGGTGCAAAAGGTGGATAAAAGTAACAGGTCTTTTCAGCTGTCCTGGTATGACAAAGTGAGCTTCCCCTCCTTGAATGACCAGCATCCGCCACTGGTAAAGATATAATCTGGCTATAGTTCTTCTTGAAGACAGATAGATTAAATAGATATATGGGCAAAATTTAATTAACTCATAAAGGCTGATTTCAGCCATTTCGAGTTGATTCTCTGTAGATCTTGGCTGTTTGATCCATAAACATCGATCGATATTTTTTGATTGATTTTTACCGATCTAAACTTTTCGATTGGATTTTTTGATGGAATGGTGGCCATAATACTGATGTAAAGTTTGGCTACCTTTCCATCCAAAAAATCCAATCGAAAAACTCGATATAAAAGTTTCAGTCGGTAAAAATGGATCGAAATCGGCCTTTTCGAATTTAATAAATTTTGCTCATAGAATGAAGAAAATGTAGCTTCTCTTTAAATCAAGCAAGAGAGACTATTGTAATGCAAATTCTCCTTAACTTAAAACATTGACAATAAAGCTTATAGAGATTGGTTTCTTAAATATTTTAGTTTGTGCCTGACTTTCTTCAAATAATCTGCCAATATGCTGTTTCAGTTAATTACAACCCAAAATGTTCATCCATATAGCTATGGCAAATTACACATTGATCAGTGGTGCAATTCACAGTCAAAATTCTCATTGATTATAGAGGTTAAAAAAGTGTAACATGTCATTATCAGGTGTCGAACTAGCAGTCAAAGCACTCACTGCTGCATCCAGACCCAAAACCCAGAAGGAATGATCCAGCTTTACCACCTCCTTACCCCCCAAAATGATTATACAATTCACAAAGCTACCTTCACTATTAGACCAATTTGTGTCCTGATGGAAAGAATGCTGTTAAACATCCTACCAAACGTGTTCTCATCCTCCAAAGTTTGGAATAAGTAAAAATGTCTAGCAATGCAAGTTTAGACCTATTGTAAGGTCTTTAAAAAGCTATTAGCTTAAATAAACAGCCACATCTCATATTCTACTACAAACTTGCATTCTTGCTGAATTGCTACATGGAAATTGCAACCAATACAGAAAACCAAGTTTCATTATGATTCTCTTGTCTTCACATGTTTGAAATACGGAGCCTATTTATGATGACATGGTACCCAGTAACAGGGAAATCCACTTTTATATTGCTTTGTTATGGGGTTAGAGGTATGTTTGAGTTTGCACAGAAGCAATCAGTGTCCAGGTCACAAAATAAATCTACAAAATTAATTCTATGGTCTGCTTTCTTTGCCTGACATGTAAAGACTCATATCTGAAGCAACAAAATAAAATACTTGGTGGGTCTGGGTAAATAGGCTTTTATATGTTAGGCTTATAGGGGAATTCTATCTGAGCCTTTAGTATACCTTTAAAGGAATAGACCTTTCTTTAAAGGATTTACCAACCCTTCTTAAAGAGGAATGTACATACTATGCTTGTAATTACCAGCCTCTAGTAATATAATAGGGATGCTTCTAAGGAGTGTATTTATATACAACTGTTTGTTGAGGACATTAAATGTGTTACTTTCAGAAATAATAATAAAACACTGATTAAGTAGTATTTGATGTTACAATTCTATATTTCCTTCATCTAACATCTTTTCTTTCCAACCTAGTTACCTATTCTGATGTAAAATGTTAGAAATATATATATAAAACAGTTTCCAGATGAATATGTTAGCAAACATGTACCTCTTAAACTGATTCCTAATTAGTAACAAGGTGACATTTTACATTTTGTTCAACTAGATTCATAGTTGCTCAAAAGGTATTATGTATCTTTAAGGGAATTAAAACATTGTATGTTTTTCAGTGTCTTTCACTTCATTTGTCACATGAGGTGTTAAAAACATACTAAAAAGGTAACAGGTCACTGTAGGCCATCTGCCAGAAAATTACTGTAAAATGATTCATTGGTGACTGAGGTGTTTTACTGACATTTTTTTTCTCTTCTAATTTATCACCCACAGCTTGCTGACATATGAGTGAATGAGATCGCTGAGCAGTGTTCTGTTAAAAGCTTGCTCAAGGGTTTAGAGAAAGAAGAGCTCTCACCATAAATAATAGCTGAGGGACCATACTCGGGTAGCAGCTGTTCCTTTGTTTTACATGTGTTTACAATTAACTACAAGTAGGTTATTTTTACTTGTCAATGTAAAAAAAAAAAAAAAAATTATATAGAGGAAGAAATATTTAAGATGACAACATGAAGAGGTAAATCAATTTGATTCTATAGTCCCGGAAGGAAGACTTTTGGTGTGTATACTGGAGGGCTATATTACAGTGCGGAAGATTTTTAAAAAGCTTCCAAACATCTGCATTTACTTTGTGATACATTTAGTCATTTCTAAAATTAGGATTTTTGATCATTTAGTGAATATTGTGCATGTTCTTATAAAATTATTAAATAAATAGAATAAAAAAAGCAACTAATTAGTTTTTAATAAGAATGTTAACTCATTTGTTAA
The DNA here is from genome assembly GCA_019650415.1 of Pipa parva. NCBI lineage: Eukaryota > Metazoa > Chordata > Amphibia > Anura > Pipidae > Pipa > Pipa parva. The sequence continues at coordinate 16,507 of WMED01006653.1, forward strand.
TAGTTTCATAGAAAGGCCTTCAATTTCATACATGCAGATAAGCTTGGGGGATATTAATAAAGCCCCATTTCAATGTTTTCAATTTGTTCCAACCTTTTTTATTCCTTTTAGACATTATTTTTCAATTGACTGGACTTTTTGATTTCCCTGATTTATATAGTGTCAAAAAGAAATTGTCGATATCAGTAATGATCACTACTGATAAATATCAATCAGGTGACAGAGGCACCCTTTTTAGTGTTCTTCTGAAAGGATCAGCTTCCATTACAGGTCAATATCAATATCCATTTTTGATGAAAAGTCTTTTTTGACTGAAGCTAAATGATATTACTAAATCCATAGGGAATAATAGATTTCCCAGCAGCCTAAAGACTGTGAACACTTTTTGTTGAAAAAAATTTACTGAACAGATTTATAAATACTATATTTTTCACTTCATAAGACACATTTTTCCCCCTACAGCAACTGAAGAAAATTTCTGAGTACTTACCTTCCTCCCAGGTATTGTGCTAGTGGGCTGCCTCCTGTCAGCACATCTCCCGATTCAACTAAGGTAAGTGGTGCTCCATTGGCGCCTTCCTCTCCCCATGGCTATGTTCACTATGGATTCAACCACTACTAACACAACTGCTAATAGCACATGAACCCACGGCGAATAGCGCCACTTACCTACATTGCGCCGCTTACCTTAGTTGAATCAAGAGATGCGCTGACAAGATGATGTTTGCATGAATATTTCAAGTGTGCAGTTAACTAATGAGGAAATATGTGTCATTTATAATGGTTTCTGATTTGTTCCTTTTTATGTACTGTATATGAATATAGTGAATGGTTTGTATCCTTTAAGAAATGTTTACATTTACTCAAGTTAAAATTTTATTCTTTTGAGAAACTTTCCTCAATGCAAGCTGAGTTGTTTAATAAACTGAATAGTTTTATATATTCCATTGATAATGTTTCTCTCACTGCTTTTTATCAGTTTCCAAAGAGGTTTAAAAAGTGTTGCATGGCAACTTGACCAGTATTGAGAGGAAAACACTTAGTATACTGCTTAATAATGATCTTATAGAAATTCGTAAAGCTGATGGGGGGGGGGGGGGGGGGGGTGCAATAGTAGTAATGGATAAAAGTGTTTATGTGAATGAAGCTTATTCCCAACTTAATAATATTGATCGCTACCAGGAAATAGGCTATGACCCAAGTTTAGTAGTGAAAAAAACTGTTGAATTGCTGGTTAGCCTAGTCCATATGAATGGACTTATTTCTACCACCTTAAGGGGTTAACTGACCACTGAACATCCTCGGGTACCTGCGTTACCAAAAATTCACAACAATTTGTACAATCCTTTGGGTTGCCCAATTGTCTCTGGCATTGGTCAGTATTGGAGCCATTAGCTAAATTTGATTATTACTTAAAACCTATAGTAGAAAATATACCCTCTTGTTTAAAAGATACTACAGACCTATTGAATAGGTTATCTGCATTGAATGATATACACACAGATGTTTGTGTTGTATTGATATAGCTAGCCTATACACATCCATACCACAGAATGAGGGGATCAGATGTATTGTGGAATGTTTGTTAGAAACTAATTTATCTCACCATATGATCTTCATCTTAACCCCCTGAGTGAGAAATAGGCTGACAATTCATATCCTTGTTTTTCCTTATATTGTTCTGAAAAAGCTCAATCCATTTTTCCCATGCAGTACATCAGCTTCATAGTACAGCCTCTCAGCCAGACTCAAGTCGGGCTGAGAGGCAGATTCACTGTGG
>WMED01006654.1:0-18285 GCA_019650415.1 Pipa parva
TAAGTGTTAGCGAGCAGTTGGACAGGTGTACCTAATAAAGTGGCCGGTGAGTGTATATTGCCATTGACTGCATGATTGCAAAAGTAGCCCAAGGCTACTGCAAATTTAGTCTATATGGATTATATATGATATTGGGGACTTTATCCCTGAAGGGTTTAAATGAGAATTGCAACATCTCCTGCTTCTTAAACTATAAAAAATTATTAATTAAAATGATGTCTCCTTTCCTGTGTATCTCCTGAGATAGGATGCTCGAGGGTGTTTGTATGAAGACTTCTTCACTCAATATTTTTCATTGTTTATTTCTATTTTTATTTGTTATTTCTGTACTGTGGCTCCTAATGCTTTTGGTTTTATCTTCAGTCCTGTTTGTTAACTCTTTTTTTTGTGTTTTTTGTGCTTAATTGTGTATGATACACACCAGGGTGCCACAGGTATCATCTGGGTGAGCCGAGGAGTCGAAAAGCCACAATGGTGGCCTGGCATATTTGAAGATGGCCAGTGTGTTTATTCTTAGGAAATGATCATTGGTGTTGGGTGTTATGTTGGGTGTATGTGTGTCTGGTTTCTGTGAGAGGAGAAGCACTTACAGCTACTAGGAGCACTTCATTTCCAGTTCACGTCTGCTAGTTTTGGGTGTTATTTAAGTTGGTGTGCATATTATTGCATTAATAAGTTTTTCTTGATAAACACTTTAACGACGACTTGATATTCTCCAATAAAGTTAGTTCAGTTTAAGACCCAAGTGATTATCTATAGTCTACCTTTGCAGATATTTTTGGTCATAATTTAATAGCACCAGTTCTGATGACAGTTACCTATACCTTGTGTGGACTATTGACCACTTGCCTTAAATGACCTCCTGATCTGTATAAACTATATATATATATATATATATACGTATATATATATATATATATATATATATATATATATATATATATGCACACATGTTTGTGCCTTTGTGATTAGGCATATGTTTGTGCTTGTTTTTTCCCACACTTACATATCTCTGAGTCAGTTCTCTGTACTTTTGCAGGATTTTTTGTCTGACTACATGAGATACAGTCAACAAATCAATAACTTTGACCATCATTTAGGAAGAATTTTAAACTTGGCTTTTGAAGAGTCAAACGGGCTGGAATCTGCATTTAAGGTAACATATAACTTCTACATTCAAAATAATATATATAACTTGTAGCATTTCAGATGAATGATATGAAACCATCTATGACATCATGCAATGTTCTAATGCCAAAGTTGGAAAAACAGAAAAAATATCCTAGGGCACTACTGTGGGATAAGTAAAAGATCAGTTTTATTCATGAAGTTTAAAAAGCATGCAAGCCGGTAACATAGTGCATCCTAGATATGATTAATTATAGATGTGATCTATGATTAAGCGCAATACATGCGTATGTTACCGGCTTGCATGCTTTTTAAACTTCATGATTAAAACTGATCTTTTACTTTTTACTGGGGATATTTTTTTCTATTTTTCCTATTTTGACAGACGATTGGAAACGCCTTTTTGGGCTGGCACACGGGGATGCCAGTATTAGGTGTGAGAGTACGGATAACTATTGGACTTTTTTTGGATTGAGCCGCATTGTTTGTTTGTTTGCCACATAATGCCAACGTTGCAATGCAGGGAATGTTTTTATGCTGTAAAGGAATGCACTGGGTTTAATAAGAGTAAAACTTGCTTTCCTTCATGCGCTAAACAAAAGAAGGAGCTGAACAGTTTTCTGAAACTCTGAAGAGATGCAAAGGGCATTGTAAAATACAATGTCAACATCATCGAAGGTACTCACTAGGGATAAAAAGGAACATAAGGGAAATGAAAAGGATGACAGCAGGAGAAATTGCTGTCAGGAACAACTACCCACTGAGTGGAAAACAGTTTTACCAGCAGCTCCGCAAGAATAAAGCTATGAGAGTACAAGAAGCATTTTAAAATCATCATTAAATTGTAGATGTTGCCTCTTCTATCCAGGCGGTAAGACCACATCACTTGGCATGTTTATGATGAAGACCCAGTGCTTGGTAGTTCAAACACTATCACTTTTATAGCCTTGTCAAGGTAACTAACCTTTTACCTGGAGAGGGGGCACCAGAAATAAAATGGGAAAATGATTGTTGCCTGAACGCTGCAATCGTTGGCGAATTATGAAGCAGCACCCACTAATTCTTCTGCCAATCACTTGGAGAGAATTATGAACATTTCAAGAAAATGTGACCAATAGGTGGTGTTTATTTAGGTTGGTTCCATTAACCACGTCATCCACTTTAGAACATCCCGTTGATTTTTTACTTTTGTACACAAGAAGGTGATACAATAATTTGTCAATACCATAGAGAGAGAATGATTTAATGCAATAGACTACAACAACTCAAGGCGTGTATAACTAATGTTGACATTGTAAGGCTTGTTCCTTTAGATTTTTGCTACAGAAAAGACTTAAATAGTTTAGTCTAACTTTAGAGAAAGAGAGTTCTTGGTTCGAATCTGTATTTCAAAATAAGTTAAATATTTTACTGGTATGTTTAACCTTTAACGTTCCAACGTTCCCAGTTTGAGAACATGTACCATAATAAATAATAAATGAATAATGTAATAATATAATAAATTATTTATTACATGTTCCCAAATTGGGAACGTTGGACTGTTAAAGGTTAATAAAAGCACAATTCTATAAGTGTTTTCTTCCTTTACAGATTAATTCATTAAAAGGAATATATATATATATATATATATATATATATATATATATATATATAAAAGAAATATTTGTTCTATGCGCCTTTACTCATTGTAAAAGGGCATCATTCACTTGCTGATTCTTTACCAACATGGCAGTCTTAGCTCACATTATGACTAAGATACTGGCTATAATTATAATAGATACCTTTAACAAACATGCTTTATTGCATTGTGGTGAGCCTATTAGCACAGTGCTTGAGATGGGATCAGTAGGGGAATGACATACACGGAGTTTCAATGATTTCAGAGGCGACCGATTCAAACCACCTTACTGTTGATAGACAGACAGATATATAACCAAAGAGACAGAGATCAGTTCTGTGCTGTTTCTGAAAGCTTCAGAAATGAAATAGGATTATTTCAAAATGTAATATTTGAGGATGATATCTCTTTAAACAGTTTCAAACAATCTATACTAACAATGCTGTAGAGCCATATAGCGCCCCTTTATGCATTTACATATAAGGGAAAATATACTACTAAATACTTTTAAACCATACAAGGAATATGCACAGATTTTTCAAATGAGGACAAATTACATCAACAATTCTGTCTGATGACAGAATCATCTGTGACCTGTCATTACAAATATATTTTTATGAAGGATCATGTCAACATGGAGCCTAGCAACCTCAATGTTAATTTAACTCACACCTATATGAGAACACCAGTTTTAATATTAGATAGCATTATTATTATTATTATTATTACTATTATTACAACTATTACTATTATTACTATTATTATTATTAGGTCTAGTAACACCTAAAAAATCTAAATTCCCTTTTGGACTGGCATGGCAATTATTCAAATACACCACTTGTTATAATTTTATTTTTGAAGTTAAATTAATGAATTTTATTATATTTTCTCTGTTCTTATATTTACTGATAGCAGCCATGTTGTTAAACAGACATCACCAGTTCCACTGTTTTCTATTCAGATTGAATATACTGTAGTAACTATATACTATAGTTACTATACTATTACTTCAGATTGAATATAGTAAATGCATTTGAAGCAGTTTATTTTTTTGGTGTTACTGTGAATTTAATGGATGTAGTTTAATAACATTTAATTTCTTAAGTTACATGGATCTACCTCACACACTTCTCCACTCAAGAGTTTTTAGCAGGTTATTTCATTATTTACCAAACCAGGGTAAAGTAAATTTGAAGGAACTGATTATCTCATGATCAGAGGACAATGAACTGATTGTCACAAAAGCAGTTTATTGAGAGACACAAGTGGAACCCACAACCTATTCAAAGCTTTCAGCAATCTGCGAAATCTCATCACTAACAAAGGATGTGCAATCATACAAGTCTTATAAAATAACTGGCTGCTCATTGACAGCATTTTATCAGCAGATTATGCTGGCTCAATAGTTTAATAACAACTGTAATGTGTCTTCCTTTTTACTGGATAAAGAGGCTCTCTCAGAGTGCTTGAAGCCTTATCTACACAAGAGTCAAGCCTTTGGATTGAGCTACAGTGAAAGCTGCCACGCATTTCACTGAAGTGCTTAGTTACATCTTTCAGTGAATGCTGCTGAGTTTATTTGTTAAAACGTTACAGATCTGTGCCAGGTATCCACTTAGAAAAGCCCCTTCATATTTTGTGCATGGAAATAAAAATATGAGACTCCTATTTATCTGTCTGTTTCTCTGCCTGTCTATCTTTATATCTCTCTGTTTATTATATTGATACATCATTAACTAAATTATCACTATGTACTATTGGCTTGCCATGTTTACCATCACACTTTATGGTTATATCCCTCTTTATTCACCACAATAATCACCATTTCCCATTACTTTTTGTTGCTACTGACTGTTTTACTGTTATAAAAGATGAAGCGATAACAAAAATGATCAGTATTATGAACTGTTTGGTAAATGCATCTAGTCTACTACTACACAGAAGGTAACTGTGAGTGGGAGACCTCTTGAAATAACATTTTCCATGCCAAGCAATAGAGTCCCCTTAGATCAATGCATTTTTAATGCACACATTCTTTAAATGTGACAAACACGTAAAACCACCAGTGAACAGCCTTGGAGAGCTACCCTATTGATTTACCTAAAGTACCACCAGTGACAACTTCTCCTTCTGTCAAGAGGAAGAATATATGTCTGCAGGTGTTTTCTTGCAGTGTTGTCCTGTGCTTATGGTTAAAATAGGGGTCTCAAACTCGGCTGGGTAAATGGGCCACACATAGAAATAATTTGAAGTTGCCAGACTTCTTTTAATACACTGCTGCTGAACACCCCTTCCTTACCTGTGCACAGATTTTGTGTGTCGCACAAGGTAAGGAAGCAGTCTGAGGGAAAAGCAAGCCCACCAATGCAGGGATTCACCCTACTTCATTAGTGGCATGGTATTATGGTCATTTAACCTTTTTAGCTTTTGCCCTTCTATTTAATTACAGCTTTCATGTGGTATTTTCCGGAATATATGTATATTGCTTCATGACATGGTGCTCTTTTAAGCATATGGAAATCAACTCTCACCATTTCCTGGTATAGGGTGTACACACAGATCTCTCATATGTAACTCTTCTTAACTATTGCATCATAAGTCATTTCCTTGTCAAAATAATGAGATTTTGGCATCAATTTCCCAATTACTGGCCATATCTTTGTCCTTCTAAATATGTCAGGTAAGGTTAATACCCAAGGTAACCATTATGAACCCAAACTATAACAGTTATATTTGCCTCTGGGAAATGCCTTTCAGTACTGGGGTGCCATAAGATCTTATAGGCATGGGGATTCCCTTTGATTCCATAAGGGTGTACAGTGGAGTAATAAGTGAAGTTAAAATGTAAATTTGTATATGGACAATCATTATCAGCAACATAACAATGGTGATTTTGCAGTCAGCATCCAAGGACAAGGTTGTGGCAAAGTCTTCTTCCCCAGTCGACAGAAGTTGTGCTTGTTTTCTAAGAGATCGCTCAGCTACAATGCCACATGTTAGATATGTTTCCTGTAGAATTAACATATATATATACACACGTGTGCACATGTCCATTCCCATTTCATTAAACTGTTTTGTAACTAATTTCAGGTTGTTAGTCTGTGTCTACTTTGTATGGATCTAAGAAACTTGTTGTTGTTTCAGGTATTGCAGATTTTTGCTTCACTTCTTGACCGGTCAGTCGTTCATTCTTTATTCTGCTCAAATTATGATAAACTACTTTCAATGTTTGAGAAAGAAATCAACTGCTGCAGGCAAATGTTTCACAATCAAAAAGAAAGAGTAAGAGATTCAACTGACATATTTTGGTTCATACTTATGTTTCCGCCGCTCTCCTGTATCTTTACTAACTGCTGGTTAGTCATATCTACTGCACACCAGATTTATTCACTTTTACAGTTCTTGCTCTCCGATTGACTCCTTGCAAGCGGAAGCTAATACTTAGTTGTGCTTTTCCCTTTGGACCTGTCCTTTGTAAATAGACAGCGCGGAGATCTTATTCAGCACTCCTCATTCCCCATCATTGCTTTTAGTAATATTCCTCCATTCTTCATTTCTAAACTTTTCAATAAATACTTTCCCTAATGTCACTGTTTCCAGCACTTCATTGTTGTGCAGTGGACAAACTTGCATCACCAAAATTTAGGAGTCTCCAGCGTGTCTTCACCGTGACGTCACTCTGGAGCATGCGCATTGGCTGGAACGGGAGACCCGGAAGTAAGTGAATTTCTATTTAAATCGTTCATAACTTCTTACATACATGCCATGATTAAGCGCAGAACCTAGCGCGAAACGCGTAGGCGATGTGTTATATGTTTTTAACTATACCTATGTGGTAAAATAAAAGTCATTTTTTACGAATCCCGGTTGTGCTGGAGACTCCTAAATTTTGCTGCAGTTGTCCACATTCTACCAAGCACCCAGCTTTACCGTGTTCAGGAGATTGTAGCGGTGGACCCAGGGACAGGCCAGTTCCTTTTAAACTTGCATCACCAAACAATATAAAAAATTAAAAATATCATGTTGTTGGCCATATTTGTCAGGTGGTGAGTTTTTTTAATTCTGGTGGCAGTCCTTTACAGCTGCAAGACTGTATATGACTTTCTAAAAGTAATGTAAACACGATTGATAGATGTCTGGCTTTGGAATACAGTGTATTGTATTTTCTATGATGGTTACATGAAGCTATATGCAAGGTTTTGATGATGTTGCTGTATATAGCTATCTTTTAGACATGACAAATGACTAAACATGGATATAAATATTGATGCAGGTGTCCTTACCCTGAATGTCTTCCCTTGCCACAATGTTGTATATTTTAGAGTTACTAGATATGCCAAACCAGTCACAGTCTACCTGAGATACAACATCACTGTACTGTTTGTTTTTCTAATGATACAAAGTTGACTTAAGTCACTGGGTTTGTAAAAATCTAAATTCACTATTACAAAAGCAAACTGTTTTACAACTTTAAAAAAATCAGAGTAAGAACAAGGTCAGATTAGCTTTTATCATCTCCAAAACCTTTCTTGAAATAGATGCCTGCTGTAATCAGTAACAAGTCAATCAGCTTTGACTATCGCCCTAAAATGTAGATGTCCTCACTTTTCGCCACTATTCCCCAATCATTTGCTTGACTCAAAAAGTAAACTTTATCAGTGTGGCAATGAAAAAACATGCAGGAATGGCCTAAAAAGACATTATTTCAGCAAGTACAGCCAAGAACATTATTAGATGTGTATATGACCTGGTGCTAAATTAGTGGTTTGCATGTGGGGTTTTGTATTGGCTTGTTGGGGTTTCTGGGGTCCTTAGACTTAGGTAAAGTAAAGTAGGAACTCCTGCACCACCTGTGGTTATGCCTCTGAATTTAGTCAGTACTTTGCAAACACAATTCAGGCATACATATCTCCTTTTTATTTTGTTGACTAAAACTTCATATTTTCCTCTTTGGATAAGTAGCCTGGCACTGATTTTATTTACAGATGAGCAGTTCCATGTGTTCTTGTTGGCAAATTGTATTCTGATTTGTGTTTACAGCGCAATGATGAATATGAGGTTCTTCACAAAAATATGCCAGTCACTGCAAGGAACCTGAAATGGTCACAGGAAATAAGAGAGCGATTATTAAAGCATAAGACATATTTCAAGCACATTAATCTGAGGTAAAAACAAGCACATCTTTATGTTGTGCTTTTACGTCTTCTCTTTCTTCTGGGGGATGAATTTAAGAATTCTCTAGTTGGGGGTGTGCAGAAGGGTGGGAAAGCCTCAAAGTGAAGACAAAGCCCCAGTTGTCAACTCTAATAGACTTGACTTTAGCCGCCAGCCATCAGTTAAGTTAACATGGTTTGTAAATCTGCTTTTCTGATAATTCAAAATAAATTCATGCTACAACAAATTTTTTTTTTGTTACTTTTTTTTAGAAGCATATATATTCTAATATGGCTGCTACATAGAGCCCAGTCAGGGGAATACATCAGCAGGGTCAATAATTTACAAAGAAACCAATCAGCAGTCAGCATTTTCTAGTATAAGGAAGTAACAATAATGAAAGTTTACTTCTGATTGGTTGCTATAGACTACTGGACCTCTGTAAAGTTTCCACTTTTGGTGAATATCCATGAGTATCTTTATCATTGTAAGCTTGTCATCTAGGCTTTCTTTGCCTAGCGTACGTGACATGGTAGAGCACAGCCTGCAAGGAAAAAAAAAAAGTCACCACTCTCGCAGGCTAATTAACCCTTCATATAATGGCCGTCATTCAGAAATCATACCAAAAACAAATATGTATTGATGGAAAACACACATACACAGTAAAATACCTCAGAATATTCATAGAGATGTGGGGGTTATTGACTAAGGTGCGAATTCGACAGCCGAATTCACAAACAGCTGATTTCCATAGCAAATCTGCTACAATTTCCCCATTGTAAAGTCGCGACAATTTTTTATAGTTAATATTGTGACAATTTTCCCATAATACTCATTATAAAGACGCGACTGCGACAGTAGCAGCCTATTGAGACTGTCTTTATCTGGCAAATTCGCACTTATATGCAACAATTTGGACTTTAGTGCATAACCCCCTTGGAATTTTCAAACATCCAAAATAATCTTACAATCATTCTGTTAACTTTTATTTATTTATTTATTACACAGAAACATTAGCGCAAGTCTTTGGTCTGTTTGATTTTTCAACATATTGGATGGTCATTTTTCACAGATACATAATACTCTCGTTTGCTTTCTTTTGTTTTCTACCCACCCATATGCACACCTTTTTTAATGCTACGCTTTCATCTTTGTCTAATCTTCTGTAATATTGTTCCGTGTATGACCAGCCTAAATCTGTAATCCTCCATTTCATAGAGCGGATCCACTTATTAACTTGAGCAACCACTCAGCCTTTTAGTGAATGTGTCCTGATAAGCTATATTCTAACATGATGAATAAATGAGGTTAAAAGGTTTGCTTAGCTGAAGTCATTTCTTTAGACAAAACACAAGTATTACATGAAAAACCTCTATGCATGTTATTGCACCCACACCAGGGTCCTGCATGATGAAGAAGCCAACCGGATTTTTGAAAAATACGATACATTTCTCAAGCTTTTAGATGAGTACGATGAAGAGATATTTAGCATTTGGGCTCAAGATCTCAGTGTTTTATGTGAGTCATATCTAAACCAGCCAGTTCTTGGATGTAACACTGATGGTATCTATGAAACAAACTTTCATGAAAAGGTAACTCTAATTGTAAATTTGTTATGATACTAAATATATTTAAACATTTAACTCATTTGGTTTTGTGTTAAAATCATAGTAATGACTGTGGGAAGTAAGCCCCAGTCTGGGGTAAACATTGAACTGCCATCATTTAATGTATTCTTAAACTTTGTTTTTAACCACTGGTGCCCCTTTAAATGGAATCCTGAACAAAAAGTGCTAATTAATTGTGCTTCTACAAGACATGGATGTTTTAGGCCTGTATTTTCAAAGCAAAGAAATAAGTCCTCATTTTAAGGGGACTGGGTTATGGGTTCAATTCCACCCTGGACTTTATCTGAATGGAGTTTGTATGTTCTCCTAACACTTGCATGGGTTTCCTCCCACAATCCAAAAACATACATATATGTGGGTTTAGGGAAACTAGATTGTAAGCTCCACAGGGCAGGAACCGAAGGGACATCAGCACAATGTAGCACATTTTGTGACTAATTTTGTGTATTGAAGATTTTAAAAATGAATTGACACATTAGTTTCCCTAGATAACATATTTCAAATCTATGATTGTGTCTAAAACAGAAAACTCATACTATGTAATTCTAGTTGACAGCTGTTTTATGTGAGGTGAAATATTTCGAGTTTATGAAGATCCCTGAAATTCCAGAAGTGGCAAAAGAATTATATGCTAAAAGAAAAACTCTTAACAAGGTACAGTAAATGCTGAATGAGAATGACTTGAATCGTACAGCTGTGGAAAGAAATCTTTATTCCCTGCCATCACAGGAAGAAGCTATAGTTAGACTTTGTGAGACATTATTGGAGTAATGTATCAACAAGGGTAAAGACTGTCTAGGTCCAGTAACTCGCAGCAACCAATCAGATTCTGACTTTCATTATTCATATCTTGTATATACAGCTGCAAACTGGTTGCTGTGGGTTACTAGACCTCTGTAAAAGATTGTCTCTTCTGATAAAATCTATAAATTCTGTAATTTGGAAATTGTATTTATCAATACACATTTATTTGGCATGAATATATTTTGTTCACTTCATATTTTAAAAACAGCCTTAATACATTTTTAAAGGTCGGATTGAATCTTAATTTATCTTTGGCCTTTTGGAGACCTCCGTCCTTGTACTCCCTTTTTTCCAGGGATGCACTGAATCCATATGTTTTGGGTTGAGCCAAATACAGAATCTTCTGTAGAAAACAGGCTGAAATTCTCAATGCTGTATTGTGTACAATCTGACTGTAATTGTCCTTAAAATGAACCTTATACTGCCAGTGTTACTAGAGTTGTTAGGGCAGAATAAGATCTCTCTTAGTATAAAGTTCTCTGTTGTGGTATATAATGATCTGTGTCTTACAAAATGTTACCCCCCCCCCTTGAGTAGAAAAATAGCAATTAATAATACTTGCACTGTACACTGCAGGACACTCACAGTCTGCAGAAGAGCATACTTTCATAATCTTGTTCAGTACTACAGTGGTGTTGACATTGGCAGTCACATGTCGGTCAATGATGCATCTTCTCCATCTTGGATTGCATCTAGAAGCCTCTAAAGATGTATGTGACTCTCAGCAACATTTTACAGTTAAGAGGGCATAGCTGTATAAAGCCCCACACCCTGTAGGGTGTGTTAGGGAGGGACTATTCTATATTATTCCAATTCCAGTTTATACAATTACATTGGAACCTCTTTGTGCATCACCTACCTTCCTACTTGGCCTCAAAAGTGAAGCCCAAACAACAGTTTACAAACCACAAAACCTTTTTTCATTGGTCACAAAAGATAGTGTTCATAGCAACATTCTGAAGTCATTATACTGAATATGTCCCAAACCAGAAACTATTATGTGTGTATGTAGTCTTAACATATCTAGAGAATCAAAAATATATGACTCATATATGTTGTTTTAAACCAACTAACCCCATTTATGCTTTTATTACCAAATATAGTACTTGCTTGTGCTTGTATGATGGGAGAGTGTTTTACATTCTCCTTTATAACAACACAGAAATCCATTTGTGCTCTATGATTTTTATAACAGAGATAAAGTTCCATAGATCCCTGAACCTCTTGCCAGAAGCCATTTCATTAAGGCATCCTCGTTGTACTATTATAGGACAAATGATCTCATTGTTTGCTGTAAATAAAGAGACATTACTTCATTTTTTTAACTATAGTTTGTAATAGACCAAAAATGTTTTTCAAAATGTCTTTCTCTATCAGCACATTACAAGCCTGAATCTCATAAGCAGATGGTTCAACAGATTGCAGGGCACAATCTTACAAGTAGAAAGAGACCTGGTTCAAGATGAAATCCAAACTGTGGAGGAGAAAATGAAGCCTGCCCTCTTTCAACTAACATGGCAAAGTCCCGATTTAGATAGCTATATCGAGGAAACCAGAGAACTTGTGTATAATGCGGACAACAAGGTCTTGAAAGCAAAACAAAATGTGGAAACAATGGAACATCTGCTGGACAGGCTTAATGTGAACTTCTTTTTGGTAAAAAAGACCGGGAGAAGCATTCCTGTCCTGCGTCTGCGAGAAAGAGACAGGATAGACAAACAATATGTTATTGCGGGTGATGTTGGTAAACAAATACAACAACTGGTACAGGTATGTGTCAATTGCAGTATAGGAGAAAGAAGAAGGAGGCTGCTCAATCCCATCAACAGTGAAGAAACAGTGTAAAATGGGGTGCTCAGGAAAAAAGTCCCATTCCAACAAAAGCAATATAATGTCCCCAGCACTCCCAATTAAAATCAATAGGTTTATTCAATAAATGATTAAAGGACAATATTCAAGGTGCAAAAATGGTAAAAGCAACGGAAAGCACCCCCTAACGTGTTTCGCGCTGGTGGCGCTTAATCATAGGACATGATTAGCCAAAGCACCAGCCAATGCACTATGATTAAGCACCGCCAGTGCGAAACGCGTTAGGGGGTGCTTTCCGTTGCTTTTACCATTTTTGCACCTTGAATCTTGTCATTTAATCATTTATTGAATAAACCTATTGATTTTAATTGGGAGTGCCGGGGACATTATATTGCAATTGCAGTATTTATTTATCAAGCTTTGCTACTAAAAATATTTTAGCAGTTTTTTCCCTATTTGGTTTTCTGTATCACACATTTTGCTGGTTTTTTTTTCATGAACATTAATATTTTTGCATTAATATTATTATTATTTTTTTTTTTTTTTACATATTTTGTGATTCTACTACTAACTTTGATAAATTATGTGTCAGGTTCTCAGTAGTAGTTTCACATCTTGGTAAAATGTTTTTATATTTAATGGGGACATATAATGTTTACTCACAGTGCTCAACAGCTTCAGTTATATTCTCTTTCCTTTCCTTTCCTTTCCTTTCCTTTCCTTTCCTTTCATTCCTTATTTATTTTCTATTAAAACCCTCACTTCAGAGCACCTTCTCCTCTGCTCACCCTTACTATTCTCTGGAGGAGGCAGGGAGAGCTACACTGGACTGCTGGTGCTTGTATTTATTCCTTCATTGAGCTATAGATTGCTTAGTCTGAGGTATTCACTATGAAAATGAAGTAAAGCATCATTAACTCATCAGAAATATACCACAGGGTTCTGTAGACTTAGACTAGATCTTGGGTCAGGGAAACATCAAGGCAACCTCCAAAAATATAGGAGAGAAAAAAATATGTAGAAAGAGTGAATGTAGTGAATTATGTTGAACAACAAAATGTCTAAAGTTAATTCATTCTCTTTAGGAAGAAAAAATTACTTACTAGGTACACCCACAACTTGATTAATATCACAAAAACACGTTGGTATGAACAATGGGCAACTTGTGGATGTTGTAAGGTCAGATTGTTTAGAGTTGATGAATGAAGCATACACCAGCTTTTTGTAGTAAAGATGCTAGATCAGCCACAGTGGGCTTTTGCTTACTTTTAAGGCTAAGACTATATGCACAACAATCTCTACCATAGAAAAGTTTTTAGAACTATAATAATTAATAATGATTCCTTGTAGCTGAAGTCAAAATTGGTAGATCATGAATGCTACAGTAGATTGCTAGAAATCGTTGAGTTTCCATACTGCATTGTTAGACCTGCCAGGCCACAACAAATTGTGAGCACCCTGTTACATAGAAGAATGAACTTTAGGGTCTTACCTACACAGCTACTTCCTTCCCATGAAACTTCTTTAGCTGAGCAAGTGTTGTCTTTCCTCTGGCCTTGATCTCAAGGAAGACAAAATCAATAGATCTCAGAAGCAGTGTTTTAGGCTTAGTTCACCTTTTTTGCAGTAACATATATTAGTATATATTTTCTATATGAACTTTATTTGCAGCTGTAAATAGCTCAGAAATATGTATGTGCTTTTTAATTCCATCATTATAATAGTTAAAGATATCCATTGTTGGATATCTGTGCAATGACTGCTTGTCAGTAATGGGCATACTAGTTGCTGTAGGTTGTAAATGTAACCCTTTTTATTGCATTATTTTCCAGCAAAATCAACAAATATTCCAAGCAGATCCACTCTCGGTCAAGTGGCAAGAATACACACAGTATTTAGATTACATTGTACAAGAAGGATTGCACAGAGCTGTGAAGTATTCACTGCAGTACTTGATTGATAACATGGAGGAATCTGTTACAAACAGCCCATTGTTTGAAGTTGAACTGGTGCTTAATGGAGGGGTAATGACTTTTAAACCTTCCATGGACCCAAATATTAATGATAATTTCTCAAACATCATTGAGGGTTTGCTGAAAGATACGTATCAGATTGCATCATTCATACCGCGTATAGCTACACAAAGTGGGAAAGAAACATACCAGGTAAGCTCCTTTATGGAGAGAAATTAATGCTTAAAGGCAAGCATAAAATAATTTAGAATTTTTAAAAAATCTATTGGGAATTTGAGTGATGTGGTTAAAAAGTGGCCTTGTTTGTGTCGTGTCTCTCGCGAAGAATTGTGACTTTACATATAACGTGAACACTGAAACAATATAGTAGTGAAGTACAGACCATGTAACTTGAAATGCAGGGAAACACAGTACTGGATGCCACTAAAGGAACTGGAGCACCCAGAGACCGTTATACCTCTAGAGGTACTGAGGCATACTGGAAAAATCAACAGGAGCAAGTGCTGGAAAAGTACAAAACAGAAGTATAGTGGATTCTCCTTACCACAGTGGGGTTGGCATGGGATAACACCAAGGCACAGAATCTAAGGGGGGGGGGCTAGGTCTTCACCTTTAAACCCCAGCAAGGAGGTACTGGGCTTTGCAGTGGGCACCTCTCAGGTCGCGGCCCTTGGGTTAGCCCCCCACTGGTGTCAGCTGGCTGAAACCCTTGAAACACAGTGGGTCTTGTGGAGTGAAGGTAGCAGCTGGAAGAATCACATGAAACACTGGAGGATAACCTGAACTGCAGAACTGCAACTCACTTAGGTCTAATAGAGTGTAGAGTACTTTTAAGAGCAGAGAAGCCAGACCAACACCAGAGCTGTCAGGAGAGACTATACAAGCTGAACTGAAGTTATCCCAGAAGACTGAGTCAATGAGCTGACACTCCAGGGCCCACAGAGGAACTGAAGCTGAAACAGGACTTGAGGAGGCACAGGCAGTTCAGTGATGAAACCAGAAGCTAAGTTGAAGATTTTCCAGTAAGCTGGGTTGAAGAGCTGACACTTGAAGGTCCACAGAAAAACTGAAGCTGAAAAGGGAACTTCTGAGAAGGCATAAGCAGTATAACAGCGAAACAGTAGCATAAACTGAAAGTAAATGGCATTAACGCTAGAGCATTGTATAACAGTGCTCAGCCCCTTTTGAATATGGCGCCGCTGACATCACAAGTGACGTCAGCAGTTTCGGATTAGCTAGCAACCTGGAAGCACTGAAATAGCTATGTCTCTACAGCACCTGCCAGCATTCAATTGGTAGAAGTGACAAGCGGTGCGTGCATACAAGCACCACTCGTTACAGTTTGTTTTCATCATATCTTATATTATTCCTAGAGTTATTCCCTGATAACAATGTGCTTTATAGTCATACCTCACTGTTCAAAAACCACATTTATGTTGGTTAAAGGAGAACTATAGTCAGATTACATCTTTAAATATGCAGTACTATACTTTAGTGAGAAGCATTTCTCCCCAATAGATGTTTCATCTGAAGCAGAATGATTTATTACACAGCACTTGAAAACTCTCGCACCAGGAAATGTGTGTGATATAACTGCTAAACACGAGAAGAAAAAGCTGCCTGACTGCTATTGGTTAAGCAGTGTGCTGACCTTTTGGCCTCATAAAATAAGTTGGAATGCAATAGATTACAGAGGGAAAGCTAACTTGTGTGTTGGCGTTAAGTAGTAAGTATGGCAAAAATGTTTGGGGGAGGGAACCTTTTCATGGAAAACTGGCCAGTACATGTCACACACACATTTCCTGGTGCAGGAGTTTATCAGTGCTGCCTACTCAATCATTCTGCGTCACATGAAACATGTACTGGGGATAAACACTTCTCTCTATTGTATAGTACTGCATATGTAAAGATGTAATCTATCTATAGTCCTCCTTTCAAGAATCGGTAACCTAGAAGTTCATTAACATGGCAGTTATTCAAATACAGCATTGTAAAAATATTATCTTTGAAGTTTGATTCATAACTTTTGTTGCTTTCTGTGCATTTTTATCTTTACTGATAGCAGCTACGTTGTTGAACAGACCTCACCCAATATCATTCTTTTCTATGGAAATGTGCCAACAGCTAAATATCTAAATATTATATTATAGACAAAATTTTGAATTTGAATTTTAAAGTGCAGATACAGAATATATAGGACCTGTAAATGCATTTAGGGCTCTACTGTTCTCTTTGGATCTTTAGATAATACATAAACATCAAGTGCAATAGAAAGCTCAATTTTTCAAGCTAAATATCTAAACATCATACTTTATAGATGGAGTTTAGAATTTTGCTGCGCTCAAATGGTATATAGATATTGTGTGTGTGTATGTATATATATATATACTGTATATATATATATATATATATATATATATATATATATATATTGTAATTTCACTTTCTGATCTTACTCTCCTCTTAAGGAGGAAAGAAGAACATTTCCAGGATGTTTCAGTTTATACTGCCTTCTTCAGTTTCATTTTTATAGCACAAATTGTATAGTATGAGAAATGAGGTCAATAGAGTTCTCTAGGTTACCTGCTTGACTATAGAATTTATATAGGTAGTCCCTTTTCGTTCCATGTGCATTATAACTGTCTAGTAAATACCACTCATGTTATTAAGCACTGCCATTATTGTCCACCTTCAGACCCTACACATTCTCTATTCTTATACTCTGTACATGAACGTTGTGTTGCATTTCAATAAACACTGAACTTCCAAGTCTTCTGCATTTTAGAAATTCATATTTTGTCTTTCTCTGGAAGAGACATTTGCAAAATCATTTTTTTTTTCCACTGGGCAAGTAATCATAGTCCTTAACTCTGTTTTATTTCTTGCATTTAGCAAGAAGTTGATAAAGATGAGAAGCTGAACGAAATGCACAGAGAAATTATGTTCAGGGTTCATTCGAGCATTGTTAATGTGAAAGAGTATCAGAGACACTTCGAAAAGTACAGCTATTTGTGGACGGATGATAAATCGGAATTCATGAAGCAGTTTCTGCTCTATGGTCGATTTCTTAGCACAGAAGAAATAGAATTGTATGCGGATTATGAACTGCAAAAATCTTCGCCACAGTTGGAGCATTTTAAGAAACAGGTAAGGGGGGAAAATGACTCAATTTCAATTGTCACCCGCTAGAAAATTTTATGACTTTCCATAGTTAATTGGCTAACGAAGGACCTGAAGCTGAACATCATCTTTCTACTATTACTGGAAAACCATCTCATAACAGAATGTATATAACCCTTGTTCTTCTGGGTAATTGGAATTAAATGAAGAAGAACTTTGTGATCAGAAGAAGACATAGATAGGGGCTCTTTAAAAGGTATCTGTAGAGTTAACTATTGGTGGAAGAAAATGTGTTAATGTAGCATAACAGGTTTGGCGAAACCATAATTTGTCCTGGTGTTCTGTGTCCCAGAATCCCCAGCCAGCTGTAGATGAACTAGAAGCGAAAAACTGTTCTTTAGTTGATGGGGAAACATGTTTGATTTTTCTCATGACAAGACTTAATTTGAGTATTTCTACCTACAATTTTACTTTGATAAAATAGTAACAGTTTATAACTGGGCCTAGAGTGTGGATGACAGAGACGGCTGCACCATCTTAATTCTCTAGTCTGGTGGTCACTCTACTTCTTATGTGTATGTAGGTGTTAGAGTTGGGGATACATTTTCTTCACTCTTGTCGTGGGTACTGAAGTATCTTGTTTCTATACTACTTTATTATATTAGCAATTACAGACAAACTAGTTAGCTTTTTAACTCATTATTTAAGAAGGACCCAAGGATGTTACTTTTTCATCTATACAATTTTTAGACTTGAAAATAACTATTCTAGCTTTTTTACAGATTTTGGTGCAAAACTACAGTTCTGTATTGCTTAAAGTTCTGGCATTTGCTTGTACTTGACCAAACTAAAGTTAAATGCAAATGTTTTCCCTTGGACTAAGGCTTGATTGTACTGGCAATTTTATAGCAGGAAAATCTCTGCTAAAAACACACCTGTCACTAGGTACACTAGTTACAATTTTAGTGTGATGGTAGTGTAACCAGGGTTGTCTAACTCTCAGTAAATTTACTGACCATTCATAAAATTAAGGCCACATTTTTATAAGTAT
>WMED01006655.1:0-12714 GCA_019650415.1 Pipa parva
CTCCCCTCTGTCTAGTCTATAACTCACCTCCTCATAGAAGCTAATTAAAATTGTTTGGCATAACATAATACATTTTTTCATAAGATGGACTTTGTGATACTTAACCACGTTAAATTAATGCAGATTAAATAAATCATGGCATTTATAATTTTTATATATATAATTTTAATATAAACATTACATCATTTTTAAGCTTTGATTTTGATGTTGCTTTTTAACAGGTAATTCAAAATATTGCTGAAGGCCAATTAGATGCAATGAAAGCCTTCTCCTACAAGCAGGGAAGAGTTTCCCCAGTGGGAGCTTTGTACCTAATAAATTATGTAATTGTACTATTGGTGGATGATGGTACTATTGGCTGGATATATAAACTAAAATGATGGGGTAGGAAAGACAAAAACATATGTAGAAAACATCAATTTAAATCTGAGACTCTGAATACCAGAGTGACAGCCCAAGACATAACTTTATGCTAGGTATAGGTTAATTTCAGCTATAGGAGCACCTATACTTAGGTAATTGGACGTTTGCATTAGATGTCTTACATACTACTAGCAGTGTTATAGAGACAATAACTAACCTGTTCCCAGTGTTGATTAGCCTGGTTCAGTAACTGACCATCCAGGTAAGTTGGTGAATGGTGAGGGCTAGTGGATTTCTTTAAAAAAACTGTTTCCATTAAATATCTGCCAAAAGCTATAATCCAGGATACAAGTTAGAAAAAAGATTTTATTTTAAGTGTTAGAGAAAAAGAGATTCTGTTTTGTTAAAAGATATGGCCTACCTCTGTCAAATAACTAAAATGGTTGCTCCATCTGTTTATTGTTGTAAAACCATCCCTTGCACCTATAGTGAATATTTATGCTAACATGCCACTGTTCCTCTGTCTATAAATATGAAATCCATGATAATCAAGTGTCTACTATGGCCAGAATGGTAGACATGATCAAGTACTGCCAGTTCCACAGAATATTATAAAAGTATTTAGCAGCACATTAAGCTTTGCAAATGAAAAAAAAAGTATGTTTTCCACTGAAAAGAAGAGCATATACAGTATAATGTATTAGATTAGTAGGAAATTGATGTATCTGTACAGCTTTGCTATCAAGGGAGCTGACATTTTAGAAAAAAAAACTATGGTCTGTTTTGGCTATTATATTACACGATATTTTGCTTTCATACGCAATTCTCTAATGTAGTATTATTGTTTATTTTGGCCATGATGACCATCTCACTTTATTGATGCCACTGAGCAGATTTGTATTTATTTAATATGACAACAGGTCTTCTGAGGGTAAACATTTACAATAGCAGAGCACAGTTTCTACAAATCATAACAAGTGAATAAATGAGAAGCTGGAATGGATAATCTATGTTTGCTTCTTGTAAGTTCATTCCATTATAAAGATGTCAGTGGTATTTCCAAAAAGTATTACAGGCAATTTTAGACAAATAACTAGCGTATGCAAAGATACAGTTTCGGTAATCCTATTGACTTGTTCTCTTTTTCTAAGGTTTTAAGTTTGATATCATAGTCTGTAAATGGAATGGGACATTTTTTGTGCATTTTTCTAAATTCAGTTCTTCAGCCTTTGAAGAACCACTCCATCACCCTATACGAATAATATGCATACATTTTACATGTAATTACTCCTATATATATCTCTCAATTTGCATATACATGTTGCAAGCATTTTTCAAATATTTAGTAAATAATTCATTCCCGGAATGCTTTCATGTAAATATTATCCCCAACACTCCTAATTAAAATGTTTAGTATACCTGGAGAAGAGTCAACTGACATGTGGAATTTCCAGTCCACTTCAGTGTAAGCAGGCATGAAATTACATGTGTAAAATGAAACGCTTTTCATTAGAGAATTCAAACCTAACTTTAATTATGAATAATAAGGGAAAAGGCAGTTAACCCTTCTCTTACACTATGTGCAGCAGAGTGAGGGTAAAAGTAAGTTTGGGTTCCTAATACTGTGTGTCATTGATAAATTCCACAGCGAATACCTGTAAAGGTGGATGGGATGATTCTAATCAATTTAGATCCACCACTACCAGGAGACTGGAGTTATGGGAATGGGTCAGTAACTGAACCAGGAGAATATTTTGCATGAACTGGGTTATTGTATTTTAAAGATTTGTATCAACGCATAAATTACCTTTGGTGTTGTAGAAACTTTTTACTAAATGGATTTGAGTTCTTTGGATAAAAGAGTTGAGTTTGAATAAATTGAAGTTTCCTGATGCCTATAATTAAGCCTCTCGTC
Source organism: Pipa parva (assembly GCA_019650415.1). Taxonomy (NCBI): domain Eukaryota; kingdom Metazoa; phylum Chordata; class Amphibia; order Anura; family Pipidae; genus Pipa; species Pipa parva. Next base: position 2,279 of record WMED01006655.1, read on the forward strand.
ATATAATGATAACGACATTTAGAAGAATATAAAAAAATTATACAGATGTTTTATGACTTACAAAAGCCCACAACTATGATCTGAATGCTACTTTATAGATAAAAGAACTTCTAAGTGCTTCTTAATATCCTTAGTATACTGGTTAAATCTGAGGTGTGGAGCCTAAGGATCCCTTTATCTTTACTCTTACCCCCCACAAAGGGGTATGGACTTCATAGCAAAGGACTCCCAGTTTTACCACTTTTTTAAATGCTCATGGAGGAAGAGATACTGTAAATCACAATGAAATATTGTGTTTGAATTCTTTAATAAACATGTAGTTGCAATGAGACTGGGATTCATCTTTTTATAATGTGCTTTTTTTCGTTATATATTGCCATAGGTGACTCTTTCAATAACCTAAATGATGTTCTTTTGTCCTTGCTGACCAAGTCAAAAACTTAGATTAATCAGGCAATTACAGATCACTCTAAGAAAGCTTTTTTACTACAGTGTTTTATTCCACAGAACCTAATTATTACCCATCTGAGAGGATTTATTAAACACTTTGTTAATTAGGCATCCTGGTATTTCCTGACTACAGCTTCTTACCCTAGGATACACTAGAGATTTCAAAACATCGACGAGAAATAAACGTCTACTTTTTTTCATTTTTAACAAAATTTCTTTTTAACCAAAACTAAAAAAGAACTTTTTGTGCTAAAATACAAAGTGTTGATGTTTTGCGTTGTATTTTTTTCTTTTCTTTTCACAGTTTAGATGTTTTATGTTTTTTCAAGAGAATAAATAATACAAAACGGTATTATAGAATTGTTTATTCAAATCAAATGCGTAAATGGCAAGAAGCACATTAGGTTGGTGCGACATGAGAGAAAAGAAGTTTACAAATGTGCAGAGCAAAATTGTTGTCAAATTCATTTGTTGTGATAACATTCTTAAACAATTTGTCAGTTAAAAACTATAATGGCCAATTGTACGCAGGAACTTAGCTAAAAGGGTCACATTGGTCGCAGTTATGACTAGGCTCAAGCTCTCAGGGAGTTGATGCTCTGTCATTACCTCTGCAGTCCCTCTATACCCCACAGCATCGGTGCTCAGAACAGGAGGGGGCAGCACTATAGGAGTTGGTGGCCCATTAGATGAAGCAATCTCTTCCTGATTCTTAACTGTTTCCCAGACGTAAATAGTTTCACTACTGCTTGTAAATATTGCTGTTCATCATTTTACAAAATATAATGCAAATGAAAGAGGTGGCTTCTTAGCCTTTCTAATCCTGTTAACACCTGAATAACTAGAGGCAGAATAACAATATTCAACAATGTTAAGGATGTTTTTGAAGTACTAAAATGTGTAACTACTACAGATGTCGTTGTAGGGCTCGTTTTGTCATTTAACCTTTTGTGATAGGATTAACCAATATTGGAGTGAAAATTGGCAGCAGGAATATAAACAACCTCCGATTCGTTGATGACACCACCTTGCTGCCAGAAAGCAAAAAAGACCTTGTGAACCTCCTCACAAAAGTGAATGAACAAAGCGATAAATTCGGTATGCACCTGAATATCAAGAAGATCAAGGTCAAGACAAACGCAGTAAACCAAAATATCAAAATCAAGATCTACGATGATGAAATCAAATAGGTGGATGAATCCATCTTTCTTGGTACCAAGATCAGCCACAATGGAAACTGCACTCCTGAAATAAAGCGTGTTAGAATGAAGCACTATGATAAATCTGAATAATGTTTGGAAATGCAAAGATAATTGCCTTGCAACAAAATGCAGGATAATGAGCACAATCATTTTTCCTATAGCCACATATGGATGTGAAACATGGTCTTTTAAAAAGGAGGATTGACAGAAAATAGATTCCTTTGAATTGTGGTGCTGGAGAAGTCTTTTATGAATACCATGGATGGCAAGAATCACAAATAAGGAGGTAATCGATCGTATCAAGCCAAAGACCTCACTCAAAGCCAAAATTACCAAACTACAACTATCATATTTCGGCCATATTATGTGAAGTAGCTCCCTCGAGAAAGACATCATGTTGGGAATGGTCAGTGGCAAGTGAGGAAAGGGCCAACCAAAATCCCATTGGGTGGACACTATCAAATTGGACATGGGAAATAACATGATGCTATTAAAAGAAGCAGTGTGAGACAAGGAGGGCTGGAGAACAATGATCCATCGAGTGACCAAGAGTCGTACCCGTCTGACCAAATAAGAGAGATAGGCTTAACCTTGTGTCATTCCAACACAGTTAAGGAAGTACATTTACATGCTATCCTGTAAAGAAAAAGAATATAAGTTAGATTATTAGTTAGTAATTTAACCTTACTTATTGTAGTTGCCTAAATGTACAGTAGTACTACAACTGGCCTATGAGACTATAGATCTATGCCTATAAGGTTATCTCACTTCTTCATATTTTTCTGGCGCTAAAAAAAACTGCCTGTGCTCAGGTTTGTTGGTAGGTAGGTTGCAATACTTAGAAACTCTGGCAAAATAGGCTGACTAAATACTCTAGATATATCTGCTAAATAAATCTGATATTAAAGCTAAATAAAAGAAGAGTAAAACATATTTGATTTTCTTAAACAGAATATTCCTACCTGCATCCTATTTTGTTTTTACAAACACATATAATATAGCTGCAGGGCTAATTATTTATAGGCTTCTATGCATACACAGGCTCTGTTGCATTCTCTGCAATTCTGCAATACACAAATTAATTTATTGTCCATCCTGCACTATTGATAATATAGGTATTTTATTGTTAAAAGGCTATGAATTGCAAAATGAATTTTTTAGATATATTTTATAAGTCTTTCTCTTTTAATGATCATGTTGACCTGTGTTGTAATATACTTATGCAACACAATATTTACAGATATAAATAGACAAGTCAAACGGGTTATTGGGGTCAGTATTTTCTTATTGGTCTCATAATTTTATAGAGATGGGAATGATCATTTAGATGCTGGAAGATTAGGGTTCATTTGTTAAATTGAAGGAAGAGTTTCAAATAAATATGTACAAAACAATTAAGCAGATTGTCTTTTTAAATGCTGAAGCATTGTGCTCCAGGGATTTTATTAAAGTGGTGATCTAGTCAGCATATTTTGTCTTGTGCTATATGCTTCAAATAACAATATGTTATTAGCCATACAGTTAAATTGATCTAGAATACCCATGATGCATGACAAAGTACATTCACTTAGATGTATGCTGCATTTCTGCTCAGTCTAACACATTCCCCAGTAATGCATTAGATCTTGTTAGAAACCAGGCCTTCTTCACAGAGATGTATTTGTTGCTAAATGCTTTAATCCAGAACAAAAATAAAAATAGATTTTCTGTAACCTGCTAACCTATTGAGGGACATTCTTTCTGAACCTTTAGAATCCATTTAACACACCAGGTTATATTGATGTAAGTAATGTCTGTGTGTTCAAATGACAAAATCATCCCCTATACATCTGTATTACAATCTCTGCCTTTAAACATTTTCAGTAATGAAACTTTGAATGTTGCACTGGGTATTTTTCTAATGCATGTATTTTGGGATGTTGTGATTGGCTGTTTAACTTACTGTGACATTTACAACAAAAGAACTCATTGTAAGGTATCATTACGGTCACTTGCATTCGCAGAAGGTTTTATGGGAAGACGGATACTTTTTTTTTTCTTAGTCGATGCACAGACTTGACAGGATTTTGCGTGACATGCTGTATCTTCCCAACCATATTTGCTCTGCTAAACAATGGCATATTTAAGTGATAATGTCCAAACTGACAATCTGTTATCATCTCTGCTAGTGTGCTAGAATTATTCATATGCATACACAGTATCAGTGGAACTAAAGCAATTTTGTATGCCAATTGACATGTACTGTAGCAATCGCAAGATACTTTTGTTATGCATTTAACTTAAAGGAAAATATTTTATTATTTTCATGTTCTTGTTTGTTCAAAATAATTTTCTTTGCACATTATATTAATTAAAAGGAAACAATGCCAGACATGACTAATAATACAATGGAGTAAGCTAGAAATATTTAGCTTTACTTAAACAATGAACTCTATTATTAAAATCATTTTATAGATCTGTAATGTTGCAATTAACTACCATATATACCATATATTGTATTTAAAACTGTTAGAATAAATAAAGTAGGTGGGGCTTGATTGGCAAGCTGGAAGTAACTTTACTCCATAACACAGAATCATGGTGTAATACTCATTACTCACACACTGCACTCATTTGAATAAATCTCCCTGTTTCAAACTGACCACACTATTGTAGCCCTTTTCCCTTTGATAGAGATAACCTGCCTATAGGGAAGAGCGAGTGAATCCTTCTTATGAAGTATGGATTCGTAAAGTCTGAGTCTCTTTGTGAGTAGTTTTTTACTCTCTTTATGCTTACACTTAAGGGACTTACTAGACTACATTAGTTTTTTCTCCCTAAAATGCTGCCCAGTTCCTCCATGTGATTGTGTTCTGGTGCAGTATTATAGCCAATGAAGGTTAACTAATTTAACTATTGCTAATTGAAAACTTTTTACTGTGAGTGGGTTTGTGAGGATAAGAGCATAGTGAGGGGTGGTATGGGGGTCTCGGGCACACCTACTAGATGGGGTTTAATTAGTAGGCCATCCCTATTGCCTCCATTTATGCCTATGTGCCTGAAAATAGCTGTTTTTTAACTTGATTCGTCACAAATTAATTCAGCGAACCAGGCGAATCAAATTTTTTTAGAAATTTGGCCATCTCTAAATATAATAGAAACCATTTTATTTCCAAAAACATACATCTGTGTGTGTGACTGCATAGGGAAACCAGATTGTAAGCTCCATGGGGCAGGGACTGATGTGAATGATGAATCTCTGTAAAGCGCTTTGTAATATAGTAGCGCTATGTAAAAGTGAATAAATACAATACAAAAATTGACAAATGTTGAAATACTTTAGCCTGTAGGTGCTGAGTCTTTTTCTTCTAGACAATATTCTTTGTGATTTTATTTCTTATACATACTACTTCATTTCTTTCACACGAGCTTCTTAGAAGAGCTTACCGGTATATGTTTAACTTGGAAATGTTATATAAATTGTTATTTTCTTATACAAAGTAAGCCAGCACTTTGTTTACCTGATGAATACTTTCTCTATTCTTGTCCTTTGACAATATATTTAATAATGATCTCAGCCTAATAACATAATAAGAAGTGGCTCAGTGGAAAAGTGCTGAAGGATTGTGTACTGTCATTATGACGTCAGTATTAATTGGCTCTCTGGCAAGTAGGTTGACAGCATATACTTTATCATCCTAACAAGATGTAAAAGATTAAAATTAAATTACTTATGAACTATATAAGAGCTTACTCATTTGGCCTTAAGGATCTCAAATCAAATGTACTTGAAAAGAATAAAATATGAATCAGTTTTGTATTAATAAATTTGGATTTTAAGTAAGAATAAAAGTACAGAAATTCTTATATTGCTGAAATATTCATTTGTTTATAAGCAATGAGTCTGTTGAAAATCTTTAAATTGTTCCCCAAGTTGCACCCAAACTGAACCTGGCTTTCTGCTGACAGATTCTATGTTAAAGGAGACCTAAAGCAAAAAAAAAAAAGACAGTTAAAATACTTACCTTATACAGAGCTGATAGATTACAGTCGCAGCATGAGCTGTGCCATAATTAGCCGGCACCCGATGCTTCCTTCACAATGGTGGCTCACTGAGAAGCCAGCACAAAGCTCCTCCCACCTTGTTTCACCTCGGGTGAAAAATGGCTTAAATATCATCATGTTCATTGCGGGGACCAATAAGAACGCTCCCCACAATAAGCATGATGATGTATGAGGCCAGTGAAACAAGAAGAAGGAGCAGTGCGCTGGTTTCTCAGTCAGCCAGCGTGCTGTGAAGGAGGCATCGGGGGGAAGCATCGAGTGCCGGCTAATTACAGCACAGCTCATGCTGTGACTGTAATCAATTGGCTCTGTATAAGGTAAGCATTTTAACAGTCCTTTTTTTATTTTTTTGCTTTAGGTCTCCTTTAATTAAAGATATTAGGGTTTAAAATTACATAAAGTCTTGAAATTATTATTTTATGCAGAGGGTGTAATGTTTCATCCTAGCGTATAGTAAGCTCAGAACAGTACTACATATAAATGATTTCAGTATTAAATAAATCTCCTACCTTGCTCAATAGTTTTATCATCTAAATGGTCTATTATAGTGTGAAATTATAGATTTCTAACAAAGAAAAATGTGCATGTCTTTACTTTCTTAGTAAAATAAAGGAATATCCATGCATAATATATCATTCATTCAAAAGTCTAGCTCTGAAAAACCATGGCAATTTCATAGGACAGGACACTGCTAAAAGTATGTAGAAGAATTCTGCCATTTTCTTTTTCAGAATATTCTATACTTCAATTTTACTGGGCTTTTACAATCTAATTAAGAAAAATAACTCCCTTCGTAGTAATATATTTACTCTGTATGTGCTCATTAAGCAGATTGTAGGGGTACTTTGTTTAGGGAGTGAGAGAGAATAGGTTAGACCAGTAGTCAATATGTGTTTTTTTAAGATATTGAGCAAAATAAAATCCCATAGTGCAGGTCTAAGCATTACATCATTTTGACTGGTAATGGAGACTGTACTAATTTAAATGGATAGAACCTCACCAACAGTAGACTGCAGCAAAGAACAGCAATCTGGGATTTTTCCAGACCTTTGTTTAGCTCATCTGTATTACTAACACTTGAATTCAGGTGAAATTTATTACATTTATTATTTACTGAGTGAAATTTTGTATTGTTCTCTCAAGATTTTTTTTGAGTTTTTCGATCTTGATTTTTAAAAAATTTTTTCAGTGGAAAGGTAGCCATACTTTACACATTAGTAGCATGGCTGCCTTTCCATCAAAAATGTTGAAAAATTAAGATTGAAAAACTCAAGGGGGTTATTCACTAAGGTGTGAATTTGACTGTCGAATTTGCAAGCAACGGATTCCTATAGCAAATCTGTGATAATTTCCCCATTGAAAGTTGCTACAATTTTTTAATGTTAAGATTGCAACAATTTTCTCATAATAAAGTCGTGACTGCGACAATATTCTCATCATAAAGATGCGACTGCGACAGTGGCAGCCTATTGCAACTGTCCTTATCTGGTGAATTTGCACCTATACACAATTCAGGGGGTAAGTCCAAATTGTTGTGTATAGGTGCGAATTTGCCAAATAAAGACAGTCGCAATAGGCTGCTAAATTTCAAACTTCTTATTGGTTACTAGATGAATCAACACAGTAATCTTCTTAGAGATCTTGTAATAGCAACCAATCAGCTGTTTGCATTCATTGACATAGGGAAACTAGAATAATGAAGGCAAACTTCTTATTGGTTACTAGATCTCTGTATATTATTGTACCTGTTGATGCATTCTCCTGATAATTGGTACCTCAAGCAGGGGTAATGCTTTCATATCATGTAGATACTGTAGATATATTATTTTGATATACCACATACTGTAGCTTTGTGCCAAAGTAGTTCTCTTAAATGTATGTAGTTATAACTGCTAATAGAGTTAATGACATAATTATTTAACTCTTTGAACTTTGTGTGATGGTTTCAAATGTCTATTCTTCTGTAAAGCTGTAATAACAAAGTTATAGCACTCTAGGTGTAAACATAAAATTAGCTGTTTTCTTTCCTCCTAACCCCTTGAGCATAATTGGTATGTTTGTAGATAATGGAAAAAGGACACATTTAAATGCCAGGTAATTAGTAAAGCTCAATGGATAAATTAAAATGTTATGTGGCAGTTTGCCAAGATATTAAACTGCAAAAGGATAAGGCTTACATGTAGACTTGTTCATGTTAAACAGACAGCATTAAAATAACACTTTTACCAGCTTCAATGAATATGTAAATTTTGCTTATCCAGGTAAAATTCTCTGTGAATCTCAGTTACAAATAAAGTAATAAGAAATATTAACGCTTCTCATAGCATCAATTTGATGTAACCTTACTGAAAAGTTTCCATTTCAATTTTGATGATCCGTGGACATGATTGAATTAAACAGTGCCTAGAGTTTTATAGAAGACAATATAGTAACTATTTTACTGTATATGTCCACTTTTTATGCATTGCATCTTAGGGGAATATCTAAAAAGACCTATTCGACCATATCGATTGATTTCACCCCCTTTTTCGCTGTCAATTTTCATTTCCCTGTACTTTTTGATTCCCCTTATTTACAAAGGAATGATAAAAAAATGTTTCCCTATCGAAATACATCATTATCAATCTGTGTACAGGGGCCCACTTTGCAATGCTTTTCTATTTGGGCTCCTTCCGTTACAAATCAATATCAATATCAATGTCTCTTTTCACTGGGGAAATATTTTGGACTTTGACTAAATGACAGGAATAACTCCATAGGGAATAGTGGGTTTTTGCCGGCCCAAGGGTGGAGAATCGTTTTGGGGCTATAAAATGTTTTTTGAACAGTTTAGTAAATAGGATAAAACAGCGACATCATTAAATATAGGCTCTTTCTCTTGCATTTACTAGTCGAAAAGCCTGTTCAACTTTAGTAAATTCTCTATATAAATAGAACCAGTTCTAGTGTACAACAGAATGTGCTCACTCTTTACTGTTTATTCATTCAAGACTTTAGGTGCGAATTCGACTGTCGAATTCACAAACCGCAGATTCCCATAGCAAATCTGCTACAATTTCCCCATTGTAAAGTCACGACAATTTTTTAATGTTAAGATTGCAACAATTTTCCCATAATAAAGTCGCGGCTGTGACAATATTCTCATTATAAAAACGTGACAGCAACAGTAGCAGCCTATTGCCACTCTCTTTATCAGGCAAATTCGCATCAATTCGGACTTTAGTGAATAACCCACTTTATTTTTTCACAGATTTGCATTAATATATTGCCAATGCCTAATGAATAAAATAAGATATATATTTCCTCAGTGCATTTAATCTTAATAAATATTAATAAGCAAATAATAAATAATCACGTAACTATTCATATGTCTTGACTATTTTGTTTGATAGATATGTAGATAGATAGACATAAAACTAGATACAGTTAGCAAGTAGTTCTTAGGAATGTTATGAAATAACGGTCGGCTTCTGTTCAAAGTAGTTTGCTTTTTCAGTAAGGTGTCACTACAAAACTCTGTTCTGTATAAAAATAGTATATGCAGAAATGAGAAACTGAGAAAAGGAAATTAAATATTTATTAATGCAATTTTAAATTTGTAGAAATGTATGCAAGAGCACTGAATAATAAAAACACAGCAGATTTTTATTTGTCATATTGCAAATCTCTATTACAGTTTTAGGGTGGCAATTTAGGTGAACCCAGAATATAGAGAATGGTTGAGTGCAAATTAAATTGAGGATGTGTCAAGATGACAACACAACAAGAAATTTTGTGCTGGGGTCATTCTACTTGCATCATTACAATGGCATCCAGTATTGATACAATAACCCTGAATACTGACCATATTAATACTGAAATCTGCTTAAATCTAGAACAGTGATGGCGAAACTTTTTGGGCACGGAGGGCAGAAAAGGTGATGTCACTCAACAGCACCGTCCCCTGAAGTGCCGGCACTGATGAGTGACGTCATCGCACCTGAATCGGGGGAGGAGAGCTCCCCTGCAAGAGAGTGCTCATTCAGTGCAGTTCATGGATCTGGCCTGAAAATTGTCGGATCAGGTCCACGGCCTTTACTGAAGGCATCTTTGGCGACGGCTTGCATGCCATCAGAGAGGGCTCTGCATGCCCTCTTTGGCGGGCATGCTATAGGTTCACCATCACTGATCTAGAACATTACTTGAATGCAGTGCCCAATTTTAGAACTGAAAACCAGGGGGTGTTTCATAAGTACATGGGTGAGCTTAGTTCTGTTTGACTTAAATGTGTTTTCTAAGCCTTGCCTCTTTATGCTTGCTCTTTTCATAGTCCTGACCACTGTACTCTAATATACAGTACATTAGCCTTAAGATGGACCTTGACTGAACTCTGCTGGCACAACAAATGGTGGTTTAAGTATAGCACTCTATTTTCATTAAAGGGGAACAATAGTCAAATTACATGTTTACATATGCAGTACTAAACCTTAGTGAGAAGCATTTCTCCCCAGTAGATGTTTCATGTGATGCAGAATGATTGAGTAGGCAGCACTGATAAATTCCTGCACCAGGAAATGTGTGTGTGACATGTACTGGCCAGTTTTCCATGAAAAGGTTCCCTCCCCCGGACATTTTTGCCCTACTTACTACTTAGCACATGTGCACAAGTCAGCTTTCCCTCTGTAATATACTGCATATCAACTTAATTTATGCGGCCAAAAGGTCAGCCCACTGCTTAACCAATAGCAGGCAGGCAGCTTT
>WMED01006656.1:0-18283 GCA_019650415.1 Pipa parva
CCCAAAAACTGACCTCGACTTATACACGAAGTCGACTTATACTCGAGTATATACGGTAGGATGGCAAGGTACAGTGCCTTCAAATTGGTCATGTTATTACTTTAATTTGCATAATTTGTGAATATTTCTGTACCAGGTTACAAAAATCATTGTTGGACTAGGTAGGGTACAGGGAGAGCTACAGAAAGGTACAATATTGTACCTTGTGGTTGCGATGTTGTAGATATGAGGTAGGATTGAATCTCATTGTATAATGCCACAATGGTTGGCTTCTCATCTTAAACCCTTCTCTCTTGCTGCCCCTTATCTTTGGAATTCTATACCCTCTACTTCCGCCAAGAACAATCCATCAATATCTTCAAAACTAAATTGAAATCTTACCTCTTGGAGCACTAGTGCTGGTTTTCATGTCTATATTTTATCTTTAAGCAATTATTTATTCTATTTTGTATTCATTTTCTTTAATTGGCACCTATGGGCTAATGAGCTGACACTTTATGTTACTGAACTTGTTACCCTCTTATCTGTTTATGTAAGTCTGTCTCCTATTGTGATTGTAAGCTCTATAGGGCAGGGACCTCCATGGCTTGACACTTAAAGGGCATAATTTACTAAAGTCAAAAACAATTTTTTTAGCTTTTTCACATGTTTTTCACCTGAAAATTAGGTGAAAAATGGGCTAAAGGGTCAAATAGTTTTTTACCTTTTCACCCTCATTTTTTGACATTTTTTGGTAATTTTTCACTTGAATATCAGGCGAAAAATGGTTGAAAAACAGGCAAAAAAATAGATTTCGACTTTAGTAAATTTGCCCTTAGAGTGATGTAACTTCTTGATTATATGCTTGTAATTGACTTGTTCTTTGTTAAGCACTTTCCCATGTCTAAACGTGTGTTTGGAATCTCTTGTAGTCTGGTAATACCAGAGACTATGGGAGCGCAAAATATTTCACATTCCTTGTGTGCCACGTTCCCACTTTTTTAATTTGGATTTCCAATCTCAACACATCTCCCACATATTCACAAGGCTTGTGGAGAGAAGTACTATCCACAGATTGAATAGATAATCCAAGCCTGTATTTCTGAGACTAGCGTCTGGTACATCAGATGAGGAGTTCCATAATATATTGTTACAAGGCGCATTGTGTACTGTTTTCTGGTGAGCAGAATATTGTGTCACACGAGTGGCGGTGTACATTAACACAGTTACCTCTCACTCTCTTGTCTATCACTTTATATGGGAGTGGTTGCACTTTGAATTTACATATATCGTTGATAAGGCACTTAGTGCCAGTTTGTCTGCGCTTCTTTTTTCAGTTTCAAGTTTTGCACATTCCCATTAAGAAGTTGTTTGAAGCACACTTCATTTTACAAAGAAGCTTCAATCAAGTTGTTTGAACTGATCTTTTATCCTTTATTGGACTTATTTTGGACTTTTTACTCACGACCCCTCATTTTGTTTTTATTTGCGCTTCCCAAACTCAGTTTATTCTACCCTGTCAGGTCTCTAACTGTTACAGTTAGAGATATTATTAATGTACTGTGCACATTAATGTTATAGAGATTTCTTTATTTAAGTTATGATATGTTAATATTGATGCCTTACAGGCCAAAGCATATACTATTAATGGTGTGAACTTGTCCCACTGATAATGCTGAAGGAATTTGTCATATACTTGTAATGTTGGTCCAATGGACATAATTGAAATGAAAACAGGAGATTGGATAACCTATACTAAACTTATTAAGAATTATTATGTGTAGCCCCACTGTAGAACCAGGGCCAAAACAATTACCTATTTTATATTTTAGAGATAGAATTATTCTTCATAACATTGTCCCTTAAATAACGTCTTCCACAAACTCATCTGGTCAAGTTTCACTTAGAAAATCAGACTATAGTGTTCTTTAGTCCAACAACATTCAATGTAATATTGTAAATCAGTGCAATCTGCATCTAATTAAGGATAACTTATATTCACAGTTACCAGTCCTAGGTTAAACAGGGATAAGTGTCAGCTGAGCAGTATCTCTCTCAAAAGTGCAGGTAAAACAGGGTCGAGGACCCTTCCAGGCAAATTCTGCTAACCAAGGTGGGGATGTCCTTGTATAACCCTACTAAAGTTCAGACATACATTCTTCTTCAGTTCCGGTTGATATATTTTTATTTTCTTCTCTGTGTTTCTTTATGTGTATATATACGTGTACCAAACTGACTTTTTTAAGATTGCTGATATGTGTGCTATTTCCCCACTGCAACACTAAATTATAAACAACATATTCCATATTTTGTATAACTTATTATGCACATTTAAATGAACTAAACACAGCACCCTTGTAACTTACAGTCCTCAAGACATACACAGCATTTTCTTTTAAATGCACAGGCTATAATCACACTATTTGATTTAAGAGTGAGCAGCTTGCTTTTATTCCACAGTGCTGGCTGCAACAAAATAAAAACAATTTATAGGAAAATTGTTTATTTTGGATAAGTAATAAAATAATGAAAAATGTTGCTGCCTCCCCATCCCTTTAAAAGGAATGGTAACAGAAGAAAAGGATCTATTTTTCTGTTTCAGCCATCTTTTATCTGTTAAGTACATAAGTTAAGTTTCTGTGGGACGTTAGGTAATAAATATTCATGAAGTTCAATGTGTAAAACAGCACTTTAATAGCACTTTAAGAGACGAGTTGAGAAATGTAAAGTATATGGGAGATAAAAATATTGCCATTTAACAATATTCTGTAAAAATGTATAAGCTGTAAAAATGTTGTATAGGTGAGTTTAATGGTATAAGAATAGAAGTACCGGTACATTCTGAAAAAGAAAAATCTGTCTATCACCTCATCTTCTGCTAAGGTTCCGATGTACTACAACGAAGCACCGTGATAGGCTTATAGCACTTTAGCCTTTCCATATCAAAATTCAAACCAGACTTTTACATATTCTGAGAATATATAAGATAAATATGGTCTACTTCCCATTTCTTAGAATATTAGTAGATTCTTGTCTCAGGTTTTCAAGGACACAGATTTCATGCAATACTCTCAGGATCATAAGTTCCCTTCTTCAGAGCTTATAATGAGGAAACTCTTTCAAATAAGCTTCAGGGGATAGAGCAGTACAGCAAATCATTTTTATTTTACTTTTCTGCCATGCAATACCACTGGAATATGTGTTAGCAATTTAAAGTATTTAGAATTCTCCAATGGATTGCGTCCAACCTATAAATATTTATCTCTCTCTTTGACAAAGGTTAAATGGTTTGAGTCAACCTCTTTATTGATTTTTTTTCCCAGTCATGCCTGCTGGGTAAGAATCTTGTAAAAGACAGGTAAGATTTACAAATGGCCACATGATATGTTAATCTAACAAAAAAATAAAATAAAAAATTGGCACTTTTTAAAAAAGATTGCCTTTCTGTTAATTAATAGTCGGGATATGTATAAAATGTTTTCCTTTAATTATCTACATATCCTATCTCACAGCAATATACAATAAAGTTTTGAAGAATTTGCTGCGTTTCATTAGCATGTGTAGCATGCACTGTTCTGCATTTTTGGATGTAACAGTCAAATTCATTTATTGCAAAGAGTAGCCTACAACTTTCTACTCTCTGTGGCCCTGCTACAGCGCCACCTAGCTTACGCACTCCATAGCTACATAGGGAAAATGTAAGCACAGGAAGCCTACAAAATAGATTGTGTTTTCTGATACATGTTAATAAAAAAACTATTTATTTGGGGTTAAAGTTGTAAATAAAGTTGGATTTATTAGAGAGTAAACACAGTCCTGATCACTCTACTACTCAGAAGAATAACAACTTGATAAATATGATAACAACTTGAAAATTTATGTATACCCATTCTGGTTATCTCATGTCTTAGGGAGTAATTCAGGAACGATCGAACTTACCTTGCGATGCTTCTCACCACTTTGCCGAGTCGGGTATGCGCTCCCTGGTCTCCTGCAAGCTGAGATCAGTGAACGCTTTAAAGGTTCTTTGGCTCGGCTCGCGACCACTAAAAGTGATGAGAAGCTTTGCAAGGTAAGTTCGATCGTTCCTGAATTACCCCCTTAGTGTTACCTAAGCCTGTGTTTATTGATCTACTGTGTACTGACTTTGGCCTGAATTTTGATCTGTGGTTCTCTGGTTTTCTGATTATTGGCTCTGTTTGACCTTGTTCCTGATTTATCATCTGGCTTGATTTAGGAACTCTTTTTTTGATACCTGTCTTACTTGGCTAGTCTTCATTCCTTGCTTCCATTCCTGTTCTGGTTATTTTGATACTGCTTGTTGAGGGTTACTGTCTTGGCAGTGTGAGAAGTGTTTGGCTTCATCCAGGGTCTGCTGACAGTAAAATCTTTACTGGTCTATACAAAGTAGTTATACTGGTTTTATGGATACAGGAAGCTCACCCATGGGGGTCTATACTTTTGCACATCAGGATAAGCCTACATTCACGCTGGAAGGCTATTCTATTGATTGAACTCAGGAAGCTCACCTGCTTGGAGTCTTGAACTATGAAAGTTGCTAAATGCTGCAGATTTGTCAACGACCCTCCAGGTTGGTTGGTTGTCACTAATGTAGCATTGAAGTAGCTGGTCTGACTGAAAGGTGCCTGGGCATTCACACTCTAATAATTCTATTAATTATACGTTGAGCCTTCCACGCTAAACTCACAGAAAAATTCTGGTTTACTTAAGTGGAGTACGCACATTTTCTGTTAGCATATTTTTCAGGATTGGGGCATCTTTTCTTCCCATAAGCTCTTAATATGAGGCTAAGCTTAATTGAAAGTGCTATTTTTATCTCTTAGGAAATTTGCAAGTCATACTTATGATAGTGCAAACTCCTAAGAGAAATATTTCTTTGGCAATCTATTATAGGACACAACATTACCATAAAGAACATTGTTAATGTTCTCTTTCACCTCTTGGAATTCTCACTCCTCAGTAGAGCCAAAGCTGACATGTTACACAAAACCCTATATTGGGAATACTTCCCAGGCGGGACTTCCTTAATAAGAATGTCTATTTATTCAAAATATAGAGAACAAATAAATGCATATACTAGTAAGAGTGATGAGGCTTGAAGATAGAACACCTTATAAGAGTATTGGGACTCTTATAGCATGGTCAGTCATCTTATGGTAGTAACTGATTCCAATACCTACTCCATATTATATAACTTCTACCAAGGAATATCAAGTCATTTTATACCTTACAAGGCATATACGATAATTTAGAGAAGTTCTAGTACTATGAGATGATAATACTCCTTTAGTTTAAAAGACACCCCATTCTAAACAGTCTCAAGAATGTTTTTAAAATTTAGAAAATTAGATTACTGACCATAATTTCTTTTTTCACCTAAAAAACTTTTGTTCTGATATCTGAAAAACTCCTATAGCTCCTTCTATTCCATAAAAGTGATAGCGATATATACCTTTTTTTGTTATCTCTTTTTAAGAAATAGGATCATTCAGACTCTGATAAATACAAACTAGCCAAATTGAGAATTAGAAATCAGTGATAACTTATGTACTGCTCTGTACCAGTGTAGGATAAGTTTCTATTCGAAATGCTTTGAAATTTTTTGGAGTTGGACAGTAGTAGTTCTCCCAGCAACTCATTCATTTGCCACTTTAATCTAGCAAAGAGAAACTGGCAAATTTGAAATAATACTCCTTTGAAATGTATTAAACTTGGAAAGACCTCCTGGATCTTTCCGACTTTACCAGGAGAAATCTCGCATTGTTCTCGGGAGATTTCTTGAGATTGAGTTTTTCTATCTCTATTATTCGATTTTTATTTTTTTATGGCTAGGTAACCATACTTTATATTAGTAGCATGGCTACCTTTCCATCGAAGATTTTGAAAAATCAGGATTGAAAACTCAATCCTGAAATCTCGTAAGAAATCTCCCGAGAACAATGCGAGATTTCTCTCAGTAAACTCGGAAAGACCCAGAGAAGTCTTTCCAAGTTTAATAAATATTGGGATAAAGCTGCTACTTCAAAAACACACACTGTAAGTTCACGACCGTCGTAAGCACCCAAATTAGCTGCAAACATCACAGAGTTTAAAGAATATGCAAAGTTCAGGAAGTGCGAATGGACGTGAATTCTGACCTTTCACAGCAGTTCAGGCTTTCATGAATAAGCCCCTAGTGTGCATATAAAAATATATAATAGGAGGGAAATTCAAGATTTGGGAATATAGCAAAATAATAGTCACTGCTTCCACTGGTCAACCACCATTTGTTCAAATAATTTACTGTTTTCAGTAGGAAATATAATTTAATGTGTACCAGTTAATCTGTAAAAATTAACCCAGCCTCATATAGATCCTAAACTATTCTACAACCTATTTGTTTACCTTTTACATGCTTTATACAGCATTTCTAAATTCCCAGCATTATTTATGACAGCGGATATTACAAAGTAAACCAGTTCAAGTAATGAAGATGCATTATTTGCATTTTGAGGTTGAATTTGATTCAAACACTTGGCAAGAATGTGAGATCTGAGCAGCTGTGTACTATTTTATGACTGCCACAGTAGTAACAGGATTATATGTCTATTAGAAAATAAAGCAATCGTTTAAGGCCAAATTATAAATTTAGGGATTAAAGGGGGTTATTCACTAAGGTGCGAATTCAACTATCGAATTCTCAAACAGCGAATTCCCATAGCAAATCCACAACAATTTCCCCATTGTAAAATCGCAACAATTTTTTAATGTTAAGATTGCAACAATTTTCCCATAATAAAGTGGAGACTGCGACAATATTCTTATTATAAAGATGCGACTGCGACAGTAGCAGCCTATTGTGACTGTCTTTATCTGGTGAATTCGCACCTATACACAACAATTCGGACTTTAGTGAATAACCCTCTAATTAGAGTTGCTAAATATTCAATTCATGCCTCAAAAACATTCCTTAACAGCATGGCTACTACTATCCTTAAAAATTCTTTAAGAACAGACAAAAAGCAATAAAATTCATAAATTTATCTTTAAGGACAACATTTTTACAAGTGTTGTATTTGAATAACTGAACTACCCCGTCTGAGTGTAGGAGAGTCTGTTTCTAAAATCTCTACAAGAACAGCAGAGCTTGTTGCATTTCATTTGGTATCTGTTGTTCCATCATATCTGCAGAGTTTACTGTAGCATACCCTCCTGCACCAGTAGCTGGGGAGTAGTGAGTAGGTACCACATATAGGCACATCATTTTGTATGTAGAAGCCCAGTGTGACATTTGGCACCACCCCCCTTGGGTTGCCCTCTGCAGACGCCCATGTTTCTTACCTAACCTGTGTAGTACATAGGTGTAAACTTGACTATGTATTTATCCCTAATCTAACCATATATTTATTACTTAAGATCATGAATGAAAAATGTTTAAACAGTGGGAAATTTATCAAAGTCGAAAAGGTG
Organism: Pipa parva; assembly: GCA_019650415.1. Lineage (NCBI taxonomy): Eukaryota > Metazoa > Chordata > Amphibia > Anura > Pipidae > Pipa > Pipa parva. The sequence goes on from WMED01006656.1 coordinate 7,450, forward strand.
TCTCATGCTGGAGAAACAGCGTTTATTATGCCACTATCACCTATTTTAAAATTTAATTTTCACCATGTAGAAAATTACTTCTTTATGCATTTTTTTTAATATCTAAAAGTTGTTTTCAATTCTGTAAAAAACAGCAAAAAGGCTTGATAAATATCCCCATTAATGTGTACTGTTTCTTTATTTTTTTTTCTCATTTTAGCAGTGACACAATCTGTTTTTTCAAATTGCCTAAATTTAAATGACCGCAGTTTTCTCTTTGACCTTTTCATACTTGCAGAGACTGTAAAATAATGACTTGGCTTTACAGAAATTCAATTCTATGTTTAGCTGCACGTTTTATTTCTCAAAATGATCACATTACTAGCAACTCAATTATGTGGAAAAAAACAAACTGTTTCTTTTCTTTTTTATCTAAAGTTTTTACGTGTTTACCTATTTACATTATGCCACCTCCCCCTTAGTCAATTTAATTCAAATGGTAAATAGCAGGACAAATTAGCATAGTTATTTTTGTGACACTTGGCAAATATATGCAGTGGACTAATTAATATATATGTTAGATGAGCAACGTTAGTATAGATCCAACTTGTACTCCTAGGCCACACAGCTTTCATCCCTTCTACATCTACTCAGATTTTACTGTATGGTCTACAGTTCAGCCAAATCCATCTTATTTATTACTATGCTGATGCTCAAGTCCCTATCCTCATTGTAATCCTATTACTAAACCCATAGATGCAGCAGCCCTCTAACATTCATTTTTGGTGGTCAAACTGCTTTCCCTACCCGCATAATCTAATCTGAAACCAATCATATGGTCTAATAGCAAGGTGCTTATACTTCAACTGTTCACTATCTAGAAATCTAATGATCATTCATATCTAGCACACTTCACTGAACCTTACCTCCCAGGCAGAGGAACACCAACATTCCACCATCCAAATCATCTACAGAAGTAGATGTGGACATCGTACCCTGTCAGTAACCACCTAATAATACATTACCAAGAAAGTATCAGTTTAGTTAAAATTTGGTAGTACCAATCTGGTACAAATCTTATTGGTATTATTAAACAATGTGCTTAAGTGGGTTTGAATTTATAGTCACATTTTTCCAGAAGCCATTCTTCCTCTTTAGCTGATCAGTATGGAATGTCACATCATGGACTTGACCAATAGGCTTGGGAATTGAGAAAAACATTCATAAAGTGACAGGTGAGCAGTATTTCTGAGACTGCACACCTGCAAGTTCTTGACAAGACTGAAAATGCCTCCATTATTCAGTCAAGTACCTAACTTGATATTCTAAACTAACCGGCAGCAGAGGAAGGGAGGAGGGGCCTCTGTAAACCATTGGCTATAAATTCAAATAACTGCAAATAAGTATATAATATACATTGCAGAATCAGTTATTTAACAGTGACAAATACTGAAAGTGTCAATGAGAAAACTGTTCTGTTAAGTTATAAGCAAACCATTTGGAACTATTTCGGATTTCCCCGCCATGACAAAGGAAAAACTCCTAGTGGGACCAGATCCCATTGGGCCCTTCTGGAAATTCAGATTGCAATATTGTGGTATGTTCTTAATGGTAGTTTAAAGGGGGTATAGGTGTTGGAGCCAAAAAAAATAGGAAGGGTGTAAGTAAAACATAGGGACTGAATTGGCTAATGAAGAGATAAAATGCAATTTTTTGATTTCGTGGTCCTTGAACTCTTGTTTCCTGGTAGGCCCAAACACTTCAGTCTGACCATGAGCACTGTTATCTACAGGACCTAACAGGATATGGCACAAAAGGGTAACTATTATGGAAACGTTAATTAGATTTTGCTAAACATAACAACTTAAAAAGTAAACTTGTTCCTTTTATGTCGAAGACATTTGGATGTTACAAAGGCCTGCATTTTCTATGGTTTTACAGAGCCTTGGCCACTTACACAAATAAAAAACAAAACACTGCAGATGACATTGTCTTGGCCATGGGTAATCACACCTGCCCTGTTGCATTAATGACACAGGACAGAATTGAACAAGCCATGTAACTTCAGCTCGTGTGGCATTTTGTCAACCCACAAAAATAAATCCATAAAAAATACATATATGAAAATAACAAACATAAATTGAGATGGAATGCAAGACTGAAGGTACAAAACAAATGCTCTTCAATGTTATACTGCCATCATTATTGTTCCTTGCTTAACCTTTAACAGTCCAATGTTCCCAATTTGGGAACATGTCATAAATAATTTATTACATTATTACATTATTATTTATGACATGTTCCCAAATTGGGAACGTTGGACTGTTAAAAGTTAAAGCTGCCTTAGCCATTGTAATAGCTTGCTTTGCTGTGCTTCATATTACTTAAATAACTATAAAGACCATATCAGCTGACAGAGTAAGTGCCCCAAACAGATGTCACTTCAGATTTCAGGCCACTGCACTAAAGGTAATGTGGATAAGATGAACAATTGCAGGCTGGGTGGGCTTTGATTTGTTCCAGTTAACAATATACTTTACATGTAAGTGATATATAATAAAAAGTATTTATGTTAATTAAAGACACTTTTTCTAATTTAAATTAATAGAAACTGCATGTTCTGGTGTCAGTAAATGCTGTTTGTAAGATGCAGTATGCTCAGATTATTCTGTGGAGGAAGCCACTTTCTACATTTATACATTGGCTCAATAGTATATCTGGCTGTAAGGAACATAGGCTCTGCCTTAACTAGGTAGGAGGATGGGATGAATCAGTAACATATTAACATGCAGGGCACATTGGATCCACCCCTGAATGCAAAATTAGAATAGAAAATGGGCACTGGTTTGGGTGGAGAGAGGCAGATTCAAAACAATTTGGTGAGTTAAGTGGAGGTAAAGAACATGTGTAAATAATATGGGGCACAGAAGAGACAGACAGATGAAAGTAATATGTGGAGTAGAGGAGTCAGGCAAAATAAAATTGTGCAGGGAGCAGAAAAGTCAATAAAAGTAGAAATGATACAGAGAGCAGGAGATATAAACAGTGAGAAGGGAAGAGCAGCAAATTATCAATGGCAGTGAGAGATAAAGATGGGGTGAAAAAGCATGATTAGAAAAGATAATTTTGCTAGGTATGTAACTTCTGAAGATGCTAAAAGTTAATAAAAGAAATGTTGGAGTTCGATACCCTGTAAATAGGGCAGATAGCCAAATAGCTATATGAAATATTGAATCTATTCTGCACTGCACTGGAGGGAAGTTATTACGCTACTGATTATCTGTGTATGAGTTATAATGTTCCCAATGTCAGGAGCTTGTAAGTTTTGTCACTAAAAGGAGACAAGGGTATGATACAATGCACTTGACCACAACAATTAATACACAGAGATACTGTCAAAATGTTTTCTTTAGTAATTTTGTTTAAAAACAATATGACACTCTCTAGAGACCTATTTTATCATTATTTATCAACTTAGATGTAATGTAAGGATGGGGCCCCAGGAAAAAATGAAAGTGCGGTGCCACATGTAGAGCAAATTAATGGCATGGGTCTGTTTGCACCCCTTTAAAGCCTGCCCTGGGTCATGTGGAGGGTCAAACTAGAGGATCTCCTGGGGGGCTCCAAACTTTTTTGGCCCCAGAAAGCATGATGGACCATGGTCTAGCAAATTGCTGTTTGTCAATGGTCTATGAAACTGATTAATCACATATTATAATAGTTATGATGTGTGTGATAATATTGAGGGGGTTATTCAGTAAAGTACGAATTGTTGCGTATAGGTGTGAATTTGTCAGATAAAGACAGTTGCAATAGACTGCTACTGTCGTAGTCGCATCTTTATAATGAGAATATTGTCGCGACTTTATTATAGGAAAATTGTCGCAATCTTAATTTTAAAAAATTGTCACGACTTTAAAATGGGGAAATTTTAGCGGATTTACAATGGGAATCCGCTGTTTGCGAATTCGATAGTCGAATTTGCACCTTAGTGGATAACCCCCTGAAACTTTTGTGAATAGACTGGGCACTTTTTAATGGCTTTTCTGGTGGGCCCAAGATGTCTCATTCCAACATTGGCCAGTGGTTGGGAGGATGGATTAGTATGCACAATAAAGCACAGAAGTTGAGAGCTGACCTTGGGAGACAATTGACCTTGGGAGACTGATATTGTTTAAAATGCTGCACCACAGAGTATTATGAAGACTTCTGCCAAATATTTTTTTTTATATAAGTAGGCATTTTTTCCCCATATAATTTCTATCAAAAATGATCAGCTTCAAGAATCAAAAGCCTTTATACGAAGACTACAAATTAATTTTTTAAAGTGCCAGGAGCAATTACCTGAACCTTGTCACTATATGACGGGAATGAAATTGCTGTTTGCTGATCATTGTGATCCAAACACCAATTATGCAATTTTGATGACTTTGGAATAGGTACTTATTTAATATTATTACAGAGCCATCTAAAATCACACACATGATGCAGACCTGACTTATTGACTTTGAAATATTTTCTAAAGGATTCCACAATCAGAAAGATACTATCATTTATTGATTTCTCTTTTTTTTTTTAAGAAAAACTCACTCGTGTATGAAATGTCGCCATGCTCTTTGCTTACACAAATAAAGAAAATCATTAAACGTATTTCTTGAAATGTGTTACAGGAAACATGGTTATACAAGAAGTCAATGATAAAATGTAATTGTGGATAAAGATAACAATATTTCAATTTTAGAAGCAACTTCAAGAAATATCAAGGCATTGTGTAGCTTAGAATAATTTGGTCTGTTATATCAGTATCCTGAGCTTTAGCGAAATAAATCAGAATAACACGATTTCTTTAATTTAGAAAGCATTAAAATGTGCAAAATAATGGATAAGTATTCGTCAACTGTAACATGGCATTAACAGCAAGAGGCACCCTTCGTTCCAATAATAAGATAACATGCTCATTTGTTATTACATTTCATAGAAGCTGTTTTTTATCATTTCCTTGAAACGACAAGCTGAATTGGCAACTTACTATTTTCCAGATCCTTTACAGAAATATATCAAGGAAAGATCATAGTAAAATATTACATTTGCAAGCGGTTTATAATTAATCCATTTTTTTTTTAAAGGACTTATAATCGAATGTTAAATTATTTTGGAAATATACTTTGCAGATTTAAAATACATTTGGATGAAAATGAAATGGATTTTTAAAGATGTTATGCAGGATTTCATTACATGTGGTTGGTTAGTGCAGCACTTCTGGGTTCTGAGTTTGCCTCCAGGTACTCCAGTTTCTCCCAGAAATAGTATTTTTGGATTTTATACTGTTCTTTGCTGCCGTTAACTAGGTTTCCATGCATGATCTCAGAATGGATATTAATTCAGTTCATGAAATGGCCATGGTGAGGTGATCCAACCTTAGTGTCTGAAATCCAACTGTCACAGAGGATTGTGTATACGGCCTTGGGTAAGCCCAGTTTCCGTTAAACTTTATAGTATTACATTGCTAAGGAGCTAGAAATAACGGTTTATGGAGATAAATGTAAGATTATGAACAGTAATAAGAAGAAAGCGAACTATACACTGCTTGGCATTATTTTAGGCAATACTGTATCATAATTACTCATAGTTAATTGTTCATTGTTGAAATGCTTACCCACTTTACTAAAGTGTTTCCATGATTTTAAAAAAGCAAAGCTAAACTCTAACAATAGTGTCCATTTCAAAAAATATTTAGATGAAAAAAAGCAAGGTAAGTCTTTTAAGGAAGGGCTCCATTTATTTCAAGTCTTTGATCTACGTGCTAAACATTCACAATTTTAGCCATGCCAGAGACAGATGTTGTGAAAGTTGTAAAAAGATATTTGGGGAGACATATTGTGATAGTTTTCTTGTACATAAGGCTTCTGATAGTTAAGCATTACTGTTGATCCTCTTACAGTTCAATACCTTTGCTCATGTTCAAGTGGAGTTATGGGCAATAAAACATTGCAAGAATACATTATAGCTCTCATCTCTGGAACTGTCATCCTGTCTTGAATAACAAAATATTGCTTGTGATGAGATACATCATTGTCTGGCTATGGTTGTATATTGTGAGAATGAAATCTTTTCACTGATGAACTTAACTGTTGTATTACCTTGGAAAAAAATGCATTTTGTATTCATTCACCAGCACTGAACAACAACAAGGATATTTAAAGCAAATTTGTTGCTAAAGATAATTAAAAATCTGCTTATTATGAACTAGTCCTCTAACAGCTATCCGTTGTAACTTGGCGAGTGGTGGCACCTTAGAGAGCTACAAGTTCCATACCTGTGTAATCTTTTTTTCTAAAATAATCATTTTAAAAATGTGTTCTTGTAGTCAAAACATCCCACACTTAGTTTCCATTCATTTTAAAACAAGAAAACAATATAACAGGAGATGTCTGGAGTGGACCCCTTTGGGTTTAGTTTGTGCTTTGGATCACTGAAATTACAGAAAGGGGCCTGGTTCACTGAAAAATAATATGTTTCTATATACTACACAGATCTATTGTGCAGTGCAGGCAAAGAAGAAACAGCTCTGAAGAAGGACATATACTATACATATACTACTGTATATGCATTGGCACTTTTGGGACTGGAAAAACTTTAACTGGGTTCCTTTGAAGAGAATTTAGGTGAAATGAGGAGTCATTCGTATGATTTAAATAATGTTTCTCACCCAATAGGTAGGGTTATTTTGAAGATAAAGGTATTTGTATGCTATGGGTTCCTTTCACTGCATACATGATAAATGGAGTCTGGTCCATCCAGCCAAAAAAAAAACTATTTAATTACCTACATGGTTGTTTACAGAATAAATGGACTAGTGCCTACAACCAAGCAAGTCTGCGCTATCTCTCATACAGATCCTTCCAAACAAAGACAAAGCTTAGGAAAAAACAAAGGATTTTTCAGTATTTGTTCATTAAAAAAATCTGGTCAGTTTGTAGACAGCAAGTAAATAAAAAAATTAACCTTTCATAGTTTGGCAATGTCTAGGCCCTAAAACACAATTAAAAAAAAAAATGTTGAAGGTCACTCTTCTAAGGAGCTGATGTAATTTTCCACCACCCCTTAGTAATGATCTTGCATGCCATTACTTTAGACTAAACATCTAAAATAATAGTGTCCACTGAGATCTGATAAGGTTAGCAAATGGTATTTAAAGTATGTATATTGCCTGAATGCTGTTATTTTACTGAAATGCTTTTAAACTAAAACTTTGCATCAGTGGCTTGGAAATAAGGTAACTTGATGTGATGACAAGTTCATAATTTTTATTCATACGACAGAACTAAATCCTCACTTTATAGTTTATTTTATTTTACAAGGTGCACTAGATTTTCCTGTATATTTGTATTATTAGTCTTAATAGCACACTAATAGATATATATTTATAAGGCTGTTCTAAGAAGTTAGTGCCCTCACAGAATAATTAATAAAAAATAAGTGTGAAAAAATAAATGTATTTAACATTTAGGTCAGAAATGCAGTTGTCTAATTTAAAAAGGCTCCCATATATTTTTTTTGTAGTTACTAGGGCACTCTCATTATACGGTATTGCCTCAGATTCCACATGTTGATTTTTGTTATAAAGACTAGATACATACATACATACATACATACATACATACATACATACATAGATACATACATACATAGATACATAGATAGATACATATATAGATAGATAGATGATAGATAGAGGGAGTCATTCAGGAACGATCGAAGTACCCTTGCGAAGCTTCTCATCACTTCGCCGAGATGGGTACGCACTCACTGGTCTCCTGCACTCGGAGATCAGCAAATGTTTTAAAGGTACTTCGGCTCGGCGAGGCAACTCGAGTGGTTGCAAGGTGAGCCAAAGTACCTTTAAAGCGTTCGCTGATCTCCGAGTGCAGGAGACCAGTGAGCGCGTACCCGTGTCAGCGAAGTGATGAGAAGCTTCGCAAGGGTACTTAGATCATTCCTGAATTACCCCCAGAGACCTAAGTAGACTCGAAATCTTGCTTTGATAATCTAATCAGACAATAGAAGGTATCACTTTTATTCTGCTTGTCTCTGCTTATGTCAAAGGCTAACATGGTGCAATACTCTACTGCCACTGTAACTTCCCAAGTTAATTAACCTATCTAACTAAATATATTTGCCTCTGATTGCCTTCACATTGCTAAAAGCTTAATTGTGTAGGCTGCACTCACAGAGCTCTCCCCAATTCCAATTCTTAGCTGTTTAATTTATGGATTTTATTTTTTATCTAAGAGACAAAACATACCCTACCTAGACATACATAACACCTTCTCTGCTAGGAACTCCCTTGCTCTTTACTGTTTATCTTTCTATTAACAGGATATGGACACATTTTAATTTGAAGCATCTGTATTAACCATTAGTTGCACAAAGGAATATACCTATTTAAATATACACAGTATTTATATGACTTAATGCTTATTTTGCCAGTAACTCAGAATGTTTTACATTTGTTATTATTTCTAATACATTATATATCTCTCTTATATTGCTGTGATTCTATACTTTATTTCTCGTGGAGCTATTACAATGCTCATGCATGACCTTGCCCTTTCTCAATTAATCACAACTTTAATCACAACTGACTTTAGAAGCCATGCCTCCCCCAAAATGTAGCATTTGGAGTCCACTGTTAGTCAAGAGAAAATAGTGTTTTGTTATATTGGCAGCTTGCAGTGGATGCCTTTCATTCTAGCTTGAGGTGCAGGTGGATAATGACCACAGTACATGAAACAGTTTACTTAACTGGATTGAAGTGAAAAATCAGTACTGTATGTAGCGGTTGTAGTGGTGTGCTGTATGAGGGAAGGTGTGTTTCTCCAACTGTTTGTCCCTATGGCTGGAGGACAGCCCAGTTTTTGAAATTAGTCCCAGCTGCAGATTAAAACTGCTTTAAAATTCAGGTAGGAAAAGTCCTTGGGTGGGGAGTGGTCAGTTTTCTAAAAGAAGAAACTGTGTTTTGGAGTTGCTACATTTTTGATTTCCACTGTGTTTTGCTGGAAAAAGGACTCTGCATTGAAAGTGGTGTATAATTTGGACTTTTGTTTATTTTTGCCAAGAAAGGCTGTACCCAAGTTCAATTTTTTTTTTTGTGTTAATAAAAGTTGAATAACTAAGAAACTCGCTGTTTGAGATAAGTCATTCATGGAAGACTGCTATACCGTGTGATTGATTCCCTACATGTAGTAATGATCCTCAGGTTCTGAGACTGACTTGAGACACTTCTAGGGTCTACAAAGGATACTTAAATGTGGATAACCTTTTCTCAGTAAAGTTAGACCTGATCATAGGTGTGTGCAGGCCATTTCATTAGGGTGTGCCCCTAAAGAAAAAAATCATAAGGCTGGGTTTACACTGGCATTTTTATACGCGGTGTATCATCTTGCGCGCTGCCATTAGGGTGTGAACGGGCACACCAGGCACACCCTGTGCGCACGTCAATGGACCTGATTAATTCTTAGATGCAAAGATGCATATGAGGATGCAGTGTGTTACGACACAAAGGGAAATCTATGGATTCTCTCTCCACTGTGGGAGTAGCACTTGTTAATCCTTGGGCGTGGAATCTAAGGAGCTCTTCAGTATTAGTCTTCACCCTTAACCCCCATAAGGTTGCATGGCCTTTGCTGCAAGGGAACTCCCAGGTCACAGCTCCCAGTTTGCAGCCCTCAGGATAACCCCCCCCACAAGTGGAAGTGGGACTGTCAGAGGACAGTGGCACTGGATCTCACAGGAACAACAAATGATGGATAACACTGGAACAAGGAAAAGTAGAACTGGGAATCTTAGGAGCATGGCATAGCAGAACTGGGTTTGACAGGAACACAGCAGGCTGACAATGGATGGCTTGGGAACAAGTGACAGGATTACAGTAAAAGTGATAGCTCTCTTGCAGAGAGACAACTCCTTAAGCCATTGAACATTTTTCAATAAAAACCTACCTCTCTTCAGTAGTTTTTGGGTTATTTTTTTTTTTTCTAAAATATAACAATAGTGAATGCAATTTTTCTCTCCGTTTGCAGAGTGTGTAGTAGGTGCATTTACCGTTCTCTAATAAATAACTAAAAAACATGTATGTCATAGTCTTGATGTTTGCTGAGAACAAATAAGAAATTCAATACAGTGCTTACCAGTTCTAATTAAATTCAAATTGACAAATAATAAATAAATCCAAGCAACACAATCGCCCAAAAAAACCCATAGTAAAAACAATAAATTCGATCATGACAGCTAAGCACCACAGTGTATTTGTATTTATTACACTAAAAAACATATAAAAACAGTGGCTGTTAGAAATGATGCAACATGATCAGAACAATCCAATTATAACTACCCAGAGACTAACCAGCAACTCTTTATTAACCTTTCTCTAAACTGTCCACATATGCACTCCATAAAACATCTGTTTTAGTTCATTGCTTGTTATGGCACTGGTCAGGCCCCTACTTACAGTGTAATAAATGTATCTGAAGCCCAGGGTCATTAGGGTTTTTGAAAGTGTACTGATCATTTGGATCTTCTGCTTCCTTTTCTCACTCCAGAGTTGTAGATAGATAGATAGATAGATATTTATTTATTTGTCAATTCTACATATGTACATGAGCACATACAAGTATTGAAATTATGTTTCTCATCTCTCCAGCATACATGACAATGGGGATATAAATTACAAAAACCAGTAGGCAAAGTAAAGTGCAAATGCAAATACCAAAATATAAATAGAATGCAACAATGGAATACAATAAAAATAAGTAATAGAAGGTGAAAGTGCGTATCAAAGGGAGAAAAGGGGGGG
>WMED01006657.1:0-13043 GCA_019650415.1 Pipa parva
ACCACGAACAAAATGTCACTGATACAGAAAGTAGAGTGGATATATACCACGAACAAAATGAAGGCACACATGATGGATAGAGCATATGAAAATGACTTATTAAGGTCACCTAGGATATAGTATTTAGAAATAACCATAACGGACACAATGCTAAAAAATAATTTTATTTGTTATTGATAAGAGGGTAAAAAGGGTAAATAAAACTGGAATTATACAAAATTGTGCATAAGGATTTAATAACTGCCATAAAAATGGAAAATTGTACTTTCAACACAAAAGAAGTGTAAATTCAATTAATGACATGTAATATTGTATAAGAAATGAAAACCTTTATTAAGCAAATTGTTGATTATAAATGTTCCGTAAGACTGAAAACTAAATAAACTTCAGTTAAAAAAACAAAACAAAACATTGGTGTCTTATGTGACTGTTCTCTAGAAACAATAGCTACTGTCAATCATAATGCAACTTGGGGCTTATTCATCAAAATGAGTACATACTCATGACTTCAGGTCTCTGCACCCCAATAGTCACAAATTCTCTACTCGTTATTCACTAAACAGAGGATTTTAATAACGAAGAAGCCCCCTAATTCACCACTTTGATCTGGCGCGATAAAACTGACAAATACTACACCAGCGCTTCTCAACCTTTGTGAGACTGCGACCCCCGCTGTCGTCACCGCGCCACGCGTGATGACGTTTCGGCCGAACGTCATCACGTACGCACGTCATGTGGTGACATTTGGCCGAAACGTCATCACGTCGCGGGTCACGTGGTGACGTTTTCGGCCGACGTCACCCCGCAGGAACCCACAGGTTGAGAACCGCTGTACTACACGGTACACTGGCAAATTCATCAAATGCTACACAGTAGGCAATGCTGAATTCACTACCGCAACAGTCTCCAACACTTGAGGGATAAGGTGAATTACCTGTGCACATATGCAAAGTGATGCAAAGAGCTCTGTAAGTCCACAAGCTTCCAAAATAGTTGCAAATTATTCACAATGCAGAGTTTGCTGAATATACAAAGATGGGGAAGTGGTGAATGAAGGTGAATTTGGACCTTTACATGACTTTAAAGCCTCAAAATGGTCATGCCCTTTCTTATAATAATTTATGCCTATTGACAAAATGTCATAAAAAGATGGTACTGCCTGTTTACACATATCCAAGTAGGGATGGATGACATGAATTAATTGCAATGCGCCTATATATGATGAATTTCACTATAATACGCCAATGCTAATATGCACCTGTGAATGCTTATAAAGTACTGCATGACAATTCATGACACGTCACTCAGTCGCAGCGACAATACACTAACTAGTGATTATGCGCACGTACTGATGCAAATTTATTTTGCAGTGCGAATTCACTCTGATAAATATGCCCTGAAAGTGCAGTAAACTCTGACTGTAGCTTAACAGAACTATATTTAAATAAGCCCTGAGGGCACTGGAAAAATAGGATCATGGAAAAATAGAACTGAGAAAAACATATTTGGACTGTTGCCTGGAGTCTCTTGGGGTCTGTGCGTGAGCTGGAATCATATCCCTGATCCACCCTGACACTAACATGAGACAGTTCTTCCATCAGCTGCTGAAGAACTCTGCTATTTGTACATTTATTTACCTTCTTTATGTAATGGGCTCATGTGCTTGCACTCTACATATGCTAGCTCTGGAACGATGAATACTTATTTAGAGTTTCAGAGTTGTATCAGCGCCAGTTTAGATTAGACAGCCTTCAATTGTGATAATTCGTCCTCCCACCAACTCTCACCAACTTTTTTTCAATTTAAATCTCATCCCCTTTATTGTTCTCTCCTTCCTTCTAATCTTTCTTTCTTCTCACCCCGTTTTAAGGACAAGGCCAGGGGTGTAACCAGGACTGTATTTAGTATCAAAGCTGAGACTAGGAGAAGGCAGCATAGCTGGGAGCCTATGCAGCTATAGGGATGGGGGGGTTCCCTTTCGGGTGCTCCCTCCCTTCCCCAGACCTCGGCTCTCCTCTGCTGTAGTGCTAACAGAGCTATAGCACTATCATCCCCATCACTCCACTAGCCTGTCACTTCCTGTGAGTGGTGCTGTTTCCAACAAGTGACATCAGCAGAAGGGAGCCCAGGGGAGCAGTGTTGCCAACTTAGCGACTTTGTCACTATATTTAGCGAGTTTTATGGCCCCTCTAACGATTTTTTTTTAAATGACTAGGGACAAATCTAGCAACTTTCTCCAGTGGTATTGGAGACTAACATTAAACAATATGGGACAAAATTGGTTTATGTAATGTGGCTCTAGGCATAGCATTAAAGTCATGAAGTTATTTCATAAACTTCATTTGTAGTTCTAAACATATTGAGGGTGTTTTCTCCTCTTTTGTCTCTCCAAAGATGTTATTCCTGTGTGCTACAGTCATGATTACAACTACATGCAAATTTCCAATTATGCAAATTAGACTAACGTCATTTAGCAACTTCTAGCGACTTTTAGGACAGCCAATAGCTACTTTCCTTACTGAGGAGTTGGCAACACTGCAGGGGAGAAAGCCCTGTTAGCGCTACAGCATGTGAGAGCCGAGGCTGAGGAAGGAAGGGGGCTCAAAGCAGGACAGGGCACCCCCTCATTTGATAGGGATAAGGTTTTATGGGCCTACAGCATCATGAAACCTTGTTCCAGCCCTGTTTAATATTCATGCAGCCCAAGTTATGCAACACCCCCCATGCCCGACTAACTACATACAGTACACTCCCGAGGAGAGAGGGAGAAACATTAATGCTCTCTTCCCAGCAGTGCACCCCCCTCCCAAAATAAAAGGTCCACCCTAGGCTCCAGCCCACAGGTGCCTAATAAGATATATGTCCCCAAATGTAACTATACAGTTCACAGCACCCCCAATTGTGACTGAGCCCAAATCCCCAGGGGGCCTGAGGGCTGCAACCTCTCTGCAGATCCTTCTTCTAGCACTGCCCAGGCAACACTACTGTAGGGTTGGGGTCTTCGGTGCATAGTTACACTATTCCCCAATAATGAATTTTTTTGCTGCTATGTAAAAAAAAACAAAAAAAAAAACACACATACATTAGTAGCAATATAAATTCTAAATAATGACCATTAATTTATACAAACATGTCATGCAGGCAGACTATTCAACAATAGAGAAACAGATATAGATGTGCTAATAGTAATAAATACAGACTCGCATGCTTCAAATTTACATCTTCATTGCAGAAGCTGATTGATTGAAATAGACTGACATATTCATATTAAAGTAGTAATGTGCAGTGAAACAGCTACAACAAGTAGCTTTAAATAGCATGGAATAAAAATCAATAATGTAGCATTGGAGGAATCTAGGGAAATCTTAATTCAAGCACAGAGAGAAATAGAGAGAAATAGAGATAATTAGATAGATAGATAGATAGATAGATAGATAGATAGATAGATACAGATAGATAGATAGATAGATAGATAGATAGATAGATAGATAGATAGATAGATAGATACAGATATATAGATAGATACAGATAGATAGATAGATACAGATAGATAGATAGATACAGATAGATAGATAGATAGCTGTAGTGAATTTTAGAATTTTGAGTGTAACTGTGCATAACAGGCAAACCCAGGTGGGTTCCTATATGTCCGCAACATCCTTTTTTGTTTCATTAAAATCTCTCAGTGTTTATATACATTACCACCTAGAATTTTATGTGCAGTATGAGTCATCATGCCCATGGGTTTAAAGACTTGTTTCATTGGTTCACAAGGCCTAAGATAATGATGGTTTTACACTACATGTAAGGTTAGAAATATGCAATTAAATGCTTGCTTTTCTGGGTGGTCTGCTCTGTACCATCTTGCATAAGTATCATATTTCATGTGTCACCAACACATCCAAGAATGACATTCTGATTTCAAAAGTTTATTTCAAACATTGACAGCACCTCATCTGATCTAATAGTTTTTCTTGGGTTTCTAAGGAAAATGTTGACAGTAATAGGAAGGGAAGTTTTGACTAACATCTTATGAAACATGAATGGGATTATTAAGTCCGAATTGTCGCGTAAAGGTATGAATTCAACACCTCTCCATAAACGGGTATTTGGCAAACTCAGTGATGTGCTGAATTCACCAGTAAAGATGGCCGCACACTACATAATAAACAGCTACTGACTTGTTTGCTATGGGAATACTGATTCAGCCGTGAACTTGCTATGGGAATCCTATGTTTAGTCATTAAGGAATAGAGAATCAGAATGTAGCAACCCGAAGTGATGAGAATTCAGTTCAACAGTCGAATTCTCACTTTAATCAATAACTGCCAAAATGTCTCCCCATAATTTGTGTTCTCCCTTGTCAGTCCTGAGAAGGTTAACATTGCCTTCTTCGGTGGCATTCCTCTGATCAGTTATATCTGGCACCTTCCCCAGTATGCAGTGTAAGCTTAGCTAGTGGACCCCAGGGGTTTCTGGGACCAATCCCCAAAGTTTTGTTTATGACATCAGTTCACAGCCAGTGTTGATGCTTTGACAAAACATGGTGACTTTGAAAGAACCTTCAAAGTGTCCTTCATAAACTCAGCTATTTATGTTGTAACAAACACCAGCTCCAACAAAAGCTACATTGCCATACTCCATAACAGTTTTCCTTACAAGCTTTAAGGAACAGCAAAAACAATGTTAGTTTGCAATGATTCATTGAGTTGACTGACATTATTGTCCCGCCGCCAGAGATGCAAAGAAGAAGAGGAAACAGACATGATCATCCTTGGGCTAAAATTAAACTTCAGCCGTTTAAACAGTTTAAAATCTTCCTGTTACTGGAGGATGTATTTAAATAGTCACAATGGCTATGCCAAGGTGGCACCAGCCACAGGCATACTTAGAGGAGCAGGTGGCTTTGAGCAACATACACTTTCTTTATAACTATAGTGAATTTTTAAGCATATTTACTTCTTCTAAATAATGTAGAATTAAATACATAGTCTGTCCATAAATAGAGATTTGATTCACTTGTGCCAAAATACAAATTGCCTTTATATTAAAAGAGGTATTTGTCAGTATGTGCAGACTACACCCTAGGTGTCTCTATATTAGTAAAACTAATCACACACTGACAAAAGTTAAAATCTTTACACATGTTTGAAGCTATTTTGACCTTACAAACACAAACATCTGGCCTTCTTTGAAAAACTGAAATTTTAGTCTCCTGAAACCAGACAATTATTTCCAAGAATTGTGGCCGGGATTCCTGTCCATCATATGTAATAAGCTTATAACCTTTAATGGACAAATAGGCCGAAAATAAATGTGCCCAAGATAAATTTATACATGCTGTAATTCATCTGTATTTCCAAAAAGTCTGGAAGATTTGTAGAAAATACCTTTCATTGTTAAAATGGATTTTTCACTTTTGTGTCCCAGTCATGAATATGTATAATTTAAAAATTCTTATACTGGCACTGGGTGGGTATAGCATCATGGAACAGTTCAAAGATGGCTGCAAGCAGCAGAGATGTAAGTGCAAAGCAATACAAATTGTAAATTCACCT
This sequence comes from Pipa parva, assembly GCA_019650415.1. Taxonomy (NCBI): domain Eukaryota; kingdom Metazoa; phylum Chordata; class Amphibia; order Anura; family Pipidae; genus Pipa; species Pipa parva. The sequence continues at coordinate 5,559 of WMED01006657.1, forward strand.
TCAAAGATAACATTTTTGCAAATGCAGAAATAGCATCAAATTATTCCTTAAAATTAAAGGGATAATTCAATTTCCATTTTTTTGGTGCTTCAGAGTTTAGAGATAGACATAACGTAATGCACTTAACTAACCCCTCCTTGTTGACTAATAACTCTGTGTTTAATACTGTTTTCACAATTACTGAGTTGGCTAAGCAGGCTTTTGCTGCTACCTTTTTAGCTTTTTTACCTTATTGGGGTGGGGGTCACTTTTGTGGGGCGCTCAGAGAAACAAACAACACTTGTTTTCTCCAGTATCAAGTCAGCAAAATTAATTATTTTTGATTATCCTCATTTCTCTTTATTGCCATCAGTTTCCCCCATGAACTCGGTATTAGTCACCTTGACATTATTTCCTTAGCTCACTGATGGCTCCTCGTATGAACTGTTTCTGAGATTAAAATGTGCTCTTGGTTAGACAGGATGACATTTACCTCTTATAGACAGCAATCAGAGCACTGGAGTCCTTCAACATGCAGGGCAGTGTAATATTTAATAAACGGCATGCACATCATGTGCCAAATTTGCATTGTGTAACTCATGGTACCTTTGGGATAAAAGCTTTTATTTGCAAAGTGATCATTATTTTAACAAAGAACAGCTACTTAATAATTTCCACTTTAACACTGCAATACACTATCAGCTATTCAGCTCCATTATGCTAAACTGTGGCTGTAATCATTTTATTGTCACTGATTGAAGGGGAGGGATAAAAATGCCTGATGCGTAATACAAAAAAAGAAGAATTAAAAACTGTAGAAGAAAGGATCAGCCTCGTCCCTGTGGCTACTTTCTGGAAAAAATGTTTTTTTATATGGTCTAATGAATGATATCAGCCAGTGATATCTATCCAGTGTCTGTTCCTTAGCACATAATATACTGTATATATGTATATATATACTGTGTATATATATATATATATATATATATATATATATATCTGTGGCATTTAGGGTTTTATATCAATGGGAGCAAAGATAACCTAGGTCTAGTAACCCATAGTGACCAATGAGATGTTTGCTTTTGAAATTCTAGCTCAACTATTCTAGCAAAAGCTAATGGCTGATTGGTTAGGATGGGTTACTAGACCGTGGCAGTCTATCCTTATAATTACAAATATTTCCATGACTGTATATTTTAAAAACTACCATGACAGCATTTCCTCAAGAACTAAACAACTGTAGGTTCAACAATGTAATTATTTTAATATATTAGAAAACTCTGCCCTAGGTGAAGGATTCTATGCAAGTGAGTAGTATCAAGTCTAGATAACTTTGTAGGTTATAGCAGGAAAATCAAAAGAACAGAATAATATAATTAATATAATATATTAGGGAAAAAAATTGTTTGCGTTAAGATGAAATGAAAGATCAAAAAATAGTTTCTGACTTTCTATCCCCTTTAAATTGTACTTACATTTTACCGTATGTGTTCATTTGTTTTGACCTCTTCAGATCATATTTTTTCCATAATAATAGAAAGTCTTCTCTTCTTATCTCTCTCTTCTTATCTTGTGAAAAGCAGCTACACCGTGTATAAAAGCAATCAGTCCGAGCGAAGGATGGACCACGGGAGGCGCCACTGTTATTATCATAGGAGACAATTTCTTTGATGGGTTGCAGGTTATATTTGGCACCATGCTGGTATGGAGTGAAGTAAGTATTTCTGTAATATTTGCGTTGTGTTTTATTTCCTATTATGTGTTTCACTACTGCTGACAGATGTCTCTTTGTGTTTGCATTTTGTTTTGTGTATGAATATTGCAGGAATTTATAGCCTACATCTTTACAGAGAATGTTAACTGCAACTACGAGAATAATAATAATAACTACGAGTTAAATATCTCTCTTCTGATTGCATACAAAGTAGAACACCATGATAACCATAAGTGTGGATGGAACTTGTGTGCAGGGCCAGAACTAGGGTTAGCCAGCACCTAGGGCACATAGAAGATACATTTAAGTTTATGAGTTATGCTTAATGTTGGCAACATCTAAATATCATTTCCAGGGATCTACCAGAGCTTCCTTTAACCATTGGTTTCCTCTTTGAGAAGAACATACAGTCACAAGGCGATAACAGCAGAAGCAAAGTATTTTGAAACACACAACTTCTACAGTGGACTCAGAATGGTACTACTTCCTACAGGACCTCTTAAAGGGAGATGGCTCTACTCTGGTGGCTTCAACCCTAAATGGTGTGTGGGAGTCCAGCACTACCAAAGGGTACTACCTCTTTCTGAAAACAGATGGGTCTCTGATCTATCTGCTACCTAGCTTCTGGTATGATCTTCCAGGTCCAACACAATCCTGGTTTGTCTAAGCTCTAATGAAATCATCCATAGGCTTTTGTGGTATTTGTGCATCAGCACATGTGCTTTCACTCTGGAACTTACTTTCTGGCCATTCAAAGACTTGCAGGTTAAAGACCTTATCACCCAAAATGGCCCTTCCATTGGCCATAGCTCCTTAATGACTCTCTGGATACACCAGCTGCTTCCAAAACATTATAAGGGTAAAATAACTGAAACAGTGACCCCCAAAGTTATTAAAAGGCTTGGTTTGCAAATCAGTTGTAATATGGCACAGTTCCAATTGCCAACAATTTCAAAACACTTATTTTTCAGCAGGCTCAGCAGATCCTCTCCTGCTTCTCCTGCCAGATTGCCCCCTGGTGCACAAGGCTTAGTTTGTTTCATGAGTGCCTCCAGGCTGACTGAAAAATTAGTCCCTATCAATTCTCAATAATACATGAGGGATTCTTACAAAGTGACTTTAAGGGTACCAAAGAACCACACACCTAAATTGCTCTGACTGTTTTCAAGAAGAACCAATGGGTTCTATTTTTATCTGTTGCTTGCCAGTGTGAAGCCTTTGTCAGAATTCTACTCAGAATATTCCGCCGCAGCAGGACAACGAATGCTTCTCCTCGAGCCTTATGAAGGCAGAGAGGAAGCAGTTCTGACATAAATAGGAGGCAAAAGTGCACAAATTTTTATATTAGAGCATAAAATAAAGCCTCCTCCTCACAATTCCAGACAACTGAGAACAGCACAAAGCAGCATTGTTATCCAACATGTTACATGTGTTGAGGTCGCGCCTCTGCAGCGTTTATTACACAAAGATGCAGCTAATGAGATTCAGAGCTCTGAAAATTCTGACGTTTTAGGGCCAGCAGTGTTGGAGATCTGGGCTAATTGATACATTTAGCTTTCTTTGCATTGCTACCCCCTACCTATTCAGCTTCACATATGGTTACAAGCTTTTTCTACTTTCCCGTGAAACCTGATATACTTTATCCATCCTAACACTTTCTCGGCATAGTTTTTTTCTGTCACCTAACACTTTTTATTTCTCCCTTTTCTTACTTCCAAACATTCGGCCTGTTTCCATAATCACACCCACCCAAATCAGAACTTTCAGAGAGCCTGCTGAAACCATCATCTTTAATTACATTCAGAATTCCTCATTCTGCCTTGTTTTCTTTCTTAGATTTCTTTTTTTTTTTCTTCTTTGATTAAATACTTGACGATGAAATCTTCCAGTGAGTCTTTTGTGCAGAGAAATCATTGAGGTCAACTAATATTTTTGGGGGCCTCTTAAAATAGCTTGTCACTGGGATTTTTCCTAGAATAGCCTTATAGTGCACCTCAGGTCCCAGGGGATCGCTGGAGAATTCTATAACACATTACAGAAAAGAGAGCACATTTGTGTGTTGAATTTGTGGATCTGCACATGTGTGTGCAGAAGTGTAATTAGATGTCACCAATATTTTTGCCCCCACTCCTATTGAAAATGCTTATTAGCTTGCCTGGGGCCCGAAGTCTTCTTGGTAATTTTTTTTTTCATGCAAAACATTTGAAATGTACTAAATATATGCATCAGGCTGGTCCCTTTTCCATCTTAGACCACCCTGCAGCTGCAGACCTTGCATAAACTGCTGTTACTCCTGTCAAAAAATTGTATTTGCTTGCTGTTGTCTGTTATTATTAAAGTAATAGTTAAAATAAACATTTTGTTTTTAAAATTCTTCAAAACTTTTTTAAAACTTTTTGTTTTTTAAATTGATTTATTGCAGCCTTACTGTTTATTTCCTATATCCATTGGATATATCTGGTTAACAGGCGTAAGTGAATAGCCAATCAGAATTCGCCTTCTTTAGTATGGGCTTTCCTTTCTTATTTGCTTAATAATTTGAAAATTAAAGACCGTGTTTTTATGCACCTGACTAGGAGTGACAGTAGTATCAAAAAGACTGATATGCAGTAGAAATAAATAGGTGGTAGGAGGAGCTTGAGGTTGCTATGTGAGGTTGACCCCAGTTTTCCAAGCAGAGATGCAATGGATTGTAGGTTGAGTAAACTGTTGTAAAAAAAAACACATACAAAACCTTGACTGGTGAAACCTTAATGTATGTTGAATGGCCGTAGCCACAGGCTTTGGGACATTGAAAGGAAAGAAATGCAATAAACTATTTAAAATACGACACAATTAAAAAATTCTTAATATGAATATATTCTAAAATATGTTATGGAAGTGTTTAAAAATTAAAACTAGAATGCCTTAAAGAATATTTAAAATGGAGTTTTCATCACTAGGTATTAACCATTTTAATATTCCTCTCAATTTTTTGAGTGTATATATCCTGTCAAAAATCAGACTATTGTATGAAATAAAGCTGATCCAGAGTCTGACCTTTTTTTTTTCTACTAAATGTGGAAATGGATAGCATATTCTTCCAATCATATGTAAGATATGGTCTATCTGAAAATATATCTGGTCTTGATTCATCACAATAATGGTAGAGCTCTCAGTTCCCTATCAGGTAGAATTAATTATATTACAAAGCAGTAGAAATGTAACACCTTCATTAACACCCAAAGGTAACAGTGGATCTTTTGGAGGTTTTAATTTCTAATCTAAGACCACTGTTCTACAGAAGAGCACTACTTAATTTCCAAAGTAAAGGTTCAAAGCTGCTAGGTATTATTTTTTGAAAGTTGCTTCATGGGGTGAGGATCCAACCTCCACGCCTCATCCCACAAACAAATAGTGGTTGTGTGAGGGAAGCCAGTACATGGGTAATGCCTTCCTGGCCATGGTGTAGGTTTTGTAATAGAAGGGATAAGAGGGATTACAAAATGAAATAGCTATGAAGTGACCCACAAAGATCAAATTAATAGTCAAGTATTTAGCAATAAGTTTTTCACTCCAAATTAGTAGGAGTCCCCATTTAATTTTAGCCTTAGTTGTTACTGGTAAAACTCTAAGGCCCTAATTCACCTTGGTGCGAAGTGAGCCGCAAAGCGTTCGGCTCACTTCGCACTATGGTGAATTAGGGCCTTAAAACCTTGCTAGTGAGGAAACACATTTATGGAACCAGTCACTGATTCATTATATCTGTGCAGTACATAAAATAGTAAAGTTAATTGCACAGGTAGAAAAAAACAACTGGAGGTGAGACCAGCAGAGGAATTCTACAAAATAAAAGTAATTGCTGTGGTCAGCCTCTTAGACCTGAGACCCCCAGCTTTACATGAGAAATCCAAAGGCAGTGAACAGGGAAGCTGCAGGGTTAAAACAACAGACCCATGGAAAGTAGCAAAAATGTTGTTTTTTCAGAAAACTTAGGGTCATTTTTCTGAATATTTTTTAAAGATGTTCATTTTAAAGCTGTTATAGTATACATGTTATACAAAAAAGTACTGTTCTTTTAAAAAGGGAACTTGACTTACTAAGCAGAACTGTATCCTATGACATAACCCCACGAGTAACCTTAGAAGACTGTCATTTAGCAGATCCTCGACGTGTGTTCCACCGTTGGCCTAGAATCTTTGTTAAATACCAGCTTGTAAATGAATCCTAGTGTGTTACTAATTTCACATTGCATGCTCTAAATATTTAGGGATGGGGATAATATGCTTTTAATTTGCCCAGTGTTTATTCAAGCTTAGCTCAATAATGAGAGTATTTATGTGTATGAAGACAGGCATCTTTGTTTCTGGACATCATCAAAATATTTCTAATCAGAGCCCACAGTATAGCTCTGGTTGATATCAATATGTACATATGTTGTATCAATATACAGTGCAACTGGTGTTTGTGATCACAACACACAGACTTTTTGGTGCTTATTTATAAAAGGGTGAAACATATGTTCAGTTTTTTTGTACTGAATTTCCCTTCATTTTTGTTTTATTTCCTTTTTTAAATACGTATTGCCATACATCAAAGCATTTTCCTTCAGTGCACTAGAATTCTGTTTTACAGTGCTATAATGGTTCGTGATGCACTGGAGATATCAGTAGTACTATAGTACTGCTCATTCAGTAAGAGGATGTAATCATTGTCTACATCCTACATATTGCATTTTAACATTGACAAGATAATTGCAATTGTGATGGTTTTGTTTATGAAGATATATGACAGTAAGCTGCATTTGAGTTTCAGGGGAAAATAGCTATCCCTTGCTTACCCAGAAATCTCCCTTTCTTCCTGAACAGTTAATTACGCCACATGCCATCCGAGTACAGACTCCTCCCCGACATATCCCCGGAGTTGTAGAAGTTACATTGTCTTACAAATCAAAGCAGTTCTGCAAAGGGACACCAGGGAGGTTCATATACACAGGTAAGTGTCTTTAACTGAAAAAAGTAAACTTGACAAAATTTAGCAAAGCTTAATTTATCTGAATGGCACACAATTAATGGAATTCATCAACAGGGCAATCTTTCCATAGGTCAGGTAACCTATAGCAACTCATGATGTGATTTTTGGCTTGGTCATGCTGAGACGCTGACCAGTAATGACATAAACGTAGGATATGAGCAATAATGATTATATAATACAATATATAGTGTACGGTTAGATATGTGGTGTAACAGATAAGGGTCAAGTATTAAATCTAAATACAAAGAGAAACTCAGCATCCTTAGATAATGTTCACACACTAGATTTATTAATTAATTTAATTGTGGGTACAAACCATATATTGGGGGGGGAAGATACCTCTAGTATTAAGATATTATAACACACAGATCTAGGGAGAGCAGTATATAAAGGCCCTAAATTAGTCAATACTGCGAAATAATACAATATAATCCCATAATCAATTCTTTGTAAAGCAAGCAGTAAGGATGCAAAAGTATATCACCATATAATTAACTCCCTAGCGTCAAGTATTATGAATTACCAGTCCTTCATCATAGACAGTCCAAACTTAAATGTTGCGATCCATGGTAAGGCTGATAAGTAATCAAGGAGCTTGGTAAGGATGCCCCAAGAGAAAGTGAAGTGCCGGACACATTTCATCCCATAAGGAAACGGGCTTCATCTTGCTGTATGGGCCTAGAATGCTGACTAAGCTATAACTTTTTTTTTTTGCCATGTGATCCACCAATTTAAATCAGTGGGTAGAGAGAATAGCTTCCTTAGCAAGTAAAACCAGA